>JAKUCV010005560.1:2574-36476 GCA_028386065.3 Turnera subulata | reverse complement strand
AGGAAACGGTGGGGGACAAGAGCCGTTGCAGAAGCGGCGGCTGGGTGGAGAGGCAACGGTAGGGAAGGAAGAAAAAGAAAAGTGGAGGAGAAAAAAGAAAGAAGGGGAAAAAGAGGGAGAAGGCTGGCTTGACCTAGCCGGCCGACGGGTCGTTTGGCCTGGCTCGGTCAACGCCAGGTTGACCCCTTCCATAAGTTTTTTTTTTTTCTCACCCCCAAAATGACGTGGTTTTACCCAAAACTACGGTAAGCCTCGTGTTTCATCCCGAAACGCGTTTTAGGTCAGACGAAGCTCAAAGGCGACATAACACCGTTTAGAATTAATAAGTCCAATGGGAAGTAAATTAATTTTATTTCCATTACCGAAATTATTATTTTTTTGTAAATCAATTAACGAATTACCGGGGCGTTACATACATGAAGCCAGTCGAGAGTGTGTTTGGTTAATATCAATGACACAACATATTCGAGATTCTTGTGGATTGGATAATGGAAAAGATGTTCCAACAATCATTTATGAAGATGTTCCAACAATCATTTATGAAGATAATGCTGTCTGCATTGCCTAATTGAAGGAAGGATACATCAAAGGCGACCGGATAAAGCACATATCACCAAAATTCTTTTTCACTCATGATCTTCAGAAGAATGGTGATATTTGTGTTCAAAAGATTCGCTCAAGTGACAATTTGGCAGACCTATTTATAAAATCACTGCCTACTTTAATTTTTGAGAAGTTGATAAGGAAGATTGGCATGCGACGATTTCGAGACATCAAGGGAGGCCAAAATGAGGGGTAGTAGAATACGCACTGCACTTTTTTTTTCCTTCACCAAGTTTTTTATCCCACTGGGTTTCTTCGTAAGGTTTTTAACGAGGCAGTTCTTCTAAAGCGTATTCTACCCAAAGTACAATGACATTCAAGGGGGAGTGTTGTAAATAAATTATGGTGAATGTCATTATTACCATCCAGTAAAACTCATTTTTATCTTACCCGAATTTATCCCTGGTAAATATTTTACCCCTCAACCTAAAATCTAATTGGATTTATCCCTTTGGTCATTTACTCTACATAATTCCTTTTGTCCTAATCTTAATACCATCTCCCTTTACCTATTATCCTTTTGATTTTATCTTATTAAATTAATCATACTCATTTGTTTTTATCCTCCCATTTTCACCTATAAATATCCCCTTCATTTTCATACACACTTACACCTTTGATATCCATAAAACTCACTCTCTTCAAATTTCCATACACCTCTCTTCTTTCCTTCCTCCATCATTAGTATAATTATTCTCCTTTTATTATTATTATGAAAGTTGTATTACTTCCACAAAGTTGTATTATTACCTTGATCAAGTTTGTATTACTTCCACAAAGTTGTATAATTATTCTCCTTTTATTATTATTATGAAAGTTGTATTACTTCCACAAAGTTGTATTATTACCTTGATCAAGTTTGTATTACTCCATCAATAGTGAATTTCTCCCTCAATTTTATAACAGTTTTCCTTTATTATTATTTTTTGAACAATACTTTTTGGACTAAATTAACCCTACCCAAAAAGTACTAGTCAGGGATTTTTTTCAGCTTTTCTTGTGAGTGGGGGAAGTGATAGGCTTACAGCCACGCTAAAAAAAAAAAAAGGTAACTTCATTTTTCTTCTCACTCACATATCAAAACCCAAAAAAAAAAATAATGAGATAATTTAGGATTTTAAAAAATAATGCAGTCAATTATTTTTTAGCAGTAAAGACTAAAGAAGTCAATTGCTTTTGGAATATCAAAATATTGCGATTGTAAGCGACTTGGTTCCGCTTAAGCAAGGTCTCGGGTTCGAGTCTTCGTGTTTGCTGAAAATTTCTGTTGGGAGACTCATCCACCATACCTAAGTGCGCGACCCGGGTCGAACCAGATTAGTCGGCGCAAAACTTCGGATACCGGATGGGAAACAAAAAATATTGCGGTTCCAAATTTTGAAATGAGCATTTTTTTAGTACAAAAATGAGCATATTTTGATTAACCTAGAACTGCTCAACTTCTAACCAAAAGCTATTAAATCTGTAAATTTTTGTTCTTGGACACAAAAGTTATCAACTAACAAGTCTTAGAAAAAAAAAAAATGATAAGAGCCTCTTTGTAGCTATAGGTGTAATCTAGTTTAGAGGGTTCGACCTACCATACTTCTTTCAATATTTATTTTTGATGCTGATACTTCTTTCAATACTAATTTACAAGATTGAAGCACAAAGACCATATAAAGCCAAGTGTCTAACCAAGAAAATTAGAGACTAGCATATTCTTCGTTGAACGGAAGGTGCTTTTGCTCTGAAAGTACCAAGTAGTCCACCCCACCAAATAAACTTCTTTCGGGAGAGAGCACACCACTTTTTAATTCCACCTCCCTTATCCTTCATGAGAGAGCACACCACTCTATATTGGTTTAGCTTTTCCTACTATTTGTTAGGATAAATAGCTAAATAAATATATAAATAGTTTAGTGTCCAATAATTGGGAAAACGAAATTGATATATATATATATAATTATAATATAGTCTTGACTGAAAATGATTAGACATTAGATTTATACATCCTTACCACTTTTTCGCAAATATCCTAAGAAAGTTTTTTTTTTTTTTTGATGAATGATGCATCAGCTTTCATTAACCAGTTGAAAAGCGTACAACATCATGAGTAGCCAGGTCCATAATATGTACAGGGGCATCCTCAACATAAATACGAACAGTGTCGTCCACCCTCGCTAGCTGAGCCATGGCATGTGTTACCTTATTGCCTTCTCTATTTACATGCATAAAATCAAACTTCCTAAAACAAGACGCTAGCAAACCTACATCTGCAACAAGCATATTAAAGTAGGAAAGAGAAGAGGGTGCTTCCTGCAGCTGGTTTATCAGAGATAAGCAATCAGATTCAAAAACTACTTCTTGGAAGCCCAACTCAATAGCCATCTCCGGCGCAAAGAGAGCAGCTTTGGCCTCGGCAATCTCTGGAGACATACACATCCTCAAAACACAATGTCCTGCAGCCAAAATGTCTCCAACTCGATCTCAAACCACGAAACTCAGACCCCAAGTTCTGTCTGAGATCAAGCCTGCATTGGAATTGATCTTAGAGACAATACCTGGTGGAGGTCTCCAATGCTTGCGGGGCTGTGGTCTTGCTAAGCTACAGACCTGTCTGGCTTGTGGATTCGCTTGATCAAATGCAGTTAGCGTGGTCTGAGCAATCTCCAATGCCTGGGGGCAGTTAGCTTCCCCTCCTGGAAATACCATTGATTCCTTGAAAACCATATTGCCCATGCAATCATTATCGCCTTCCGGACCAAAGTGTCATCCTGGTATGCAGATAGGTGTCAAGTGAGGAAGGAAACATTACATCCGAAGAAAGGTGCCACCAGTGCACATACCTCCGAGGCTCTCCATATCTCTATCGATCTCGGACATCTAAGAAGGAGGTGATCTAGATCTTCACACACACTATCACACCTACCACATCCTGGATCGCAATTCACTCCTCTTCGTATAAGCTTAAACCTTGTGGGGAGGATGTCCTGGATTACTCTCCACCAAAAATGAGTCACCTTGGGAAGAAGAGCTAAGGACCAAATCTGCTTCTAATTTGTTCCCTGCGCATCATCACTTGGGCCCGTTGTATATGAAGTACCTTGTTTTGCATCAAATGCTACCCAGTATGCACTCCGTACCGTAAAATCCCCACTTGTAGTGTGATGCCAGACCAGCATATCATCTCTCGTAAATTTGCTTAAAGGAATGCACTTAATCTGGGCTGCTTCAAAAGGGTAGAAAATAGCATCCACTAACTCCTCATTCCAGCTCAAGGACTCAGACTGAAAAAGCTCGGCCACTCTAGCTTCTGAGGTTAGAGTCTTAACGGGAGACCAAACTTTGCATCCATTCTGTTCAGGCAGCCAACAGTCCCCCCAGATTTTAATGGACTCCCTGTTCCCCACACGCAAACGCAGCCCCTGCACCAGTAAGTCTCGTCCATGGAGAATGCTGCGAAAAGTATAACTGTGTCTTACATGTTTGTGGGCTTGTAGAATGGACTTATTCTTGAGATATTTCGCCTGCAAGACCCTTGACAACAAAGATTTGTTATCATGCAGCAGCCTCCAGCACTGTTTCGCCAACAAGGCTTGGTTGAAACAGAGAAAATCTCTGAATCCCATCCCTCCATTCCGCTTCTGCTAACACATTCTGTCCCATCTAATCCAGTGGATGCGCCTTTCATCCTTCTTTTGCCCCCACGAGAAACGAGCAATAATGGCCTCGATTTATTTGCACATCGAAATTGAAATTTCAAAACATTGCATCAAGTAAGTGGGAATGGATTGCGCAACAGCCTTAATAAGCACCTCCTTCCCAACAATTGATAAGGACCTCTCCTTCCACTGCCTAAGCTTCTTCCAAACTCTATCCTTAAGCATGTCAAATACTTCCTTCTTCGATCCACCTAAAACCGTAGGTAGGCCAAGATATTTCTCATGAGATCCCACCGCCCTTACACCTAGCCTCTGCTCAAGTAACAATTGTGTCTCTTGTGGCACATTTCGGCTAAAGGAGATCTCAGACTTGTCGAAGTTAATCTTTTGCCCTGAAGAAAGTTCATAGAGCTCCAGAATTTGTTTAATGGTATCGACCTCAGTGGTAGTGGCCCTAGCAAAAAGGAGGCTATTTTCGTCGGCAAAGAATAGATGGGAAACACTAGGGGCCCTGCTGCACACCCTCACACCATGCAATGCCTTGCACTGTTCTGCTAGGCTGATCAAGTTTGAAAGACTTTCTGCACACACTAGAAACAAATAAGGCGACAACAGGTCCCCTTGGTGGAGCCCCTTGGATGGTGTGAAAAAGTCAGAAGGGCTACCGTTGACACGAACAGCAACGGATGCAGTACTAACACAACGCATAATTAAGTCAACCCAATCTGGATGGAAGCCAAAACACAACAAAGATTGTTCAAGAAAGCCCCACTCTACCCTATTATATGCCTTGCTCATGTCTAATTTTAATGCCATGTAGTTTTTTCTACTAGATGCTCTCTTTTTCATGTAATGAAATGTCTCAAAGGCAACTAAGGCATTATCAGTAATTAATCGACCAGGAACAAAGGCACTCTGCAATGGGCTTATAATATGTGGAAGAACAAGTTTTAGGTGATTAGCTATAGCTTTAGTGACAATCTTAAAGACAACATTACACAAGCTAATCGGTCTAAAATGTTCTGGTAACTCGGGTTTTGGTATTTTTGGGATCATGACTATGTGTGTAGTGTTAATGGCAGTTGGTGACTCTTTATTGTTCAAGATATTCAACACAAGTGCAATCACATCAGACTCTACTATATGCCAATAATGTTGATAAAATAAAGCAGGCATACCATCAGGGCCAAGGGCTTTGGTTGGGTGCATTTGATCTAGAGCTTCCTTCACCTCAGCTGAAGAGAATGGTCTGGTCAATATGCTGTTCATCTCATCCGTCACTCGGCTCTCCAGCAAGTTCGCAACATGAGAGACCTCAAGGGGAGAGGAGGAGGAGAATAAATCACTATAGTACTGTACTTCCACTCTACTGAACCCCTCGTGCCCCGATTGTAGCTGACCTCCCACATCTTTAGTCCCCTGATCGTGTTCCGTTTCTTCCGATTCGATGCTTTTTGGTGGAAAAAATTAGTGTTCCGATCCCCCTCCCGCAGCCACAAAATTTTGGCTCGCTGCTGCCACAATTTCTCTTGAGCAAGCAGCAAGGTTTCGATCTCCAATGCCACCTTATTACTCTCTTCCAGAATACCCGACTCAAGAGTCCCTACCTGCAGCCGCTCGAGTTTCTTAGTCAACCTTTTGAGCTGCACATTGATATTGCAGAAAGAATCCTTGTTCTAGCTACTTAAAGCTGTACCACAATTCTCCACACACTCTCGAAAATTTACAGCCGTATTAGAGCAGCCATTCCAAGCTTGCTTGATAGTCTCCTCACAGCCCAAGTTACCCGTCCACATTAATTCAAACCGAAACTGCCTTTCCTGTTTAGAGCAAGGATCTTGTCTCCGTCCCATATGAACAAGGATGGGATTGTGATCGGAGCGGATGCGACAAAGATATTTAACTGCATAAGTACCAAAAAGAGATACCCACCTCAAATTAGCAACAAACCGGTCCAACCTCTCCTGAATCCACACCTCCCTATGCTGTGTTTTAACCTAGGTAAAGAGGCTGCTTTCGTAGCCCAGATCTTCTAGCTCCGATTCCTCCAAGACCTCCCTAAAGGCTTGCATTAAAGGGAAGTCTCGTTTTGCCACACCCAACTTCTTATACCCAAACAGAACCTCATTAAAGTCGCCAAAGAGCAACCACGGCATTACAGGGTACGCCGACAAGACACGAATCAGATCCCATGTGAGATGCTTATTCCCCGCCTCCGGCCACCTATGTATACCTGTACACCGCCATGGCTCCCAAAATTCCACTCCAGCTACTTCCAAATCAATATGGTGTAGGGAGAAAGACTTAAAAGAGACCTGCAGGTACTCTCACCACCAAATTGAAAGACCCCCGCTCCTCGATCTGCCCGACCCAGCACAATCAACACTATATCCGAACGAAAACCCACAACTGTCTCTAATCCTATCTATCTCATAAGCTTTCAATTTTACTCTCCATAAAAAAAAAATCCCGGGACCTTCATCACGAAGTAGTTGCTTCAAAGCTTGAACTGCTGCCTGGTTCCCAAACCCGCAAAAGTTCCAAGAGATAGCATTCATGGTGCTCGGTGGGGCTGCTCTGCAGCCTCCACCGTTGAATTGATAAAATCATTCCTCCCTCTCTTTGCTTCGACTCCAGTTTCAATCTCCATATCCACAACCTCGGAACCCAATTCCCTTCTCTTCCCCAAAGGACGCAGGGTGATCGACGAACCCTCAGAACCAAACCGGGCCATATGCTTCCACTTTCTCTATCGTCCATTTGTTTTAGGAGCACCCGTCTCAGTACGAAGAGTGGGGCTAAGCTCCGTCAGATTATTAACCACTTGAACTGGGTGATGTTGTTAGACGTACTAGGAAGGGCTGAGGATGTTTGTATATGGGGGTAAAGAAGATAGTGTATCAGTTATGTCTGGAGTTAAGGGTCTGGTTTCTATAGGGGTAGCTGGGAACATCAAAGTATCATTATCTGGTGGGGTATTCAGATTGGCAATGGTAGGTGAAATGGGTTTGGGCTCAACTAAGTTAGGAGAGGCCTGGGAAGAAGGTTGAGCATGGGGTGTGGGTTTGGTGGCAGATAATGTTACTTGGGCCGTGGTATGTGCAGATGTGGGCTTAGTGTTAGTTGATGGTACCTCGGCTATGAATTGGGCTGATATGGGCATAAGGGTAAGTTGGCTTGCTGGAATGATGGTGGTTGGTGCTCTTGTGGACGTGGATTTGTTTTTGGTTGGACTCATGACAGAAATATCGGGAGCATGGGGTGTAGTTAGCTCCACTTCTACCGAGGAGCCAGCCATCATGGGGGACGACAAAACACTTGACCCAGTACTACCAGTTCTTACACCTTCAATAACCGATATTTTCTCTGAACAGATTGAATATCAGGATACCTGAGCATGGTCATCCTGATGAGTATTTGTGTTACATCAATACAAAAGAGTTGTATGGTTACAAGACTTCTAGTCATGTTAACAGATTGGAATGATAACTATACTAACTAACTATAAAGCTTATCAGCTATTACTCTATTACTCCCCCTCAAATTGAGGGTGGTTTTACAGACCAGACTTAAATTGGCTCGTAACAAAAGAAAAATTGATGTACCAAGTGACTTGGTGAAGATATCAGCTAACTGTTGAGAAGAATCCACATGCACAACCTGTATATACCCTTGTTGAATCCTTTCACGAATAAAATGAAGATCGATTTCGAGATGCTTGGTTCATTGATGCTGAACCGTGTTGTTAGCTAGAAAAGTTGCTGAGAGATTGTCACAGTGTACTACAATGGGTTGTTTTGGTGGAAGCCTAAGTTCATAATGAAGACTTCGTAACCATGACACTTCAGCGACCATACTTGCCAGTGCTCTGTATTCTGACTCGGCACTATTACGGGATACGGTGGGCTACTTATTGGTCGACCAAGAAACAAGATTGTGGCAAAGAAACAAACAATATCCTGTAGTGGAGCATTGTGTATCGACACACCCTGCCCAATTAGCATCACTGTAGGCTGCAACATTCTGGAAAACAGTTGGACGAAGAAGAAAGCCATACGTGCTTGTGCCAACCAAGTAGCGAAGCAACCGTTGGTAGGAGCATGCATGTATTGACAAACCAAATTCACAGCATAGGATATATCTGGGCGGGTAAATGTTAAATATTGTAATGCACCCACCACTGTTCGATATAGTCGTTGCTCATCAGGAGGGAGCAATACACCTTGATGAATAGAAAGGTTTTGCTTCGGCTGCATGGGTGTTGCAGCTGTCTTGAGATCAGCCATGTGTGCTCGAGCTAAAATACTCTGTAAGTATTTGGACTGATGCAAAAACAAACCATCCCGAACATGCTCGACCTGGATACCCAAAAAATAGTGCGACGCACCCAGGTCGGTCATAGAGAACTCCGTCTGAAGCAAGCACAACAAAGATGAAAGTAGAGTTTGTGTAGACGTTATCAAGTTAATATCGTCAACATACAAGAGTAAAAAAGCTATGCCCTGCGTGGAATGGTGAATAAACAATGACGAGTCTGATTTACTGACTATAAAACCACGTGCCATAATGAAGAAAGCAAAGAGTTGATACCACGCCCGCAGAGCCTGTTTTAGACCATACAGTGCCCTCTGTAACTTACACACATGATTAGGATGAGCAGCATCTTCAAACCCAGGTGGTTGTCGCATATAAACCTCCTCTTTGAGATAACCATGCAGGAATGCATTCTTGACATCTAATTGTCGAATCTTCCAGCCACTTGAAAGAGCAATGGTAAGGACTGTGCGAATCGTTGCTGGCTTCATAACTGGACTATATGTCTCGTCAAAGTCCTCACCTGCACGTTGAGTGTACCCTTGAGCAACTAGGCGTGTCTTGTGGCTAGCCAAGCTACCGTCAGAGTTGAACTTTGTACGGTACACCCATCGTGAACCAACAATATTTGTGTGAGTAGAAGGATGTGGGACCAAAACCCATGTGTTATTTTTGAGGAGTGCCTGATATTCATCCATCATAGCATGTCGCCAATGATTGTGCTTTGATGCCTGAAGAAAAGTTTTGGGGTCGGGTTCTGTAGTAGTAGAAAGAAGGGCAAACTTTGGGTTTGGCTTTCGTATGCCATCACGCAACCTAGTAGTCATTTGATGGATTGGTTTTGGAGGAGAAGAAGTAGGTGAAGAAGTCGCGATAGTAGGGGAAGGGGCAATTGGAGCAGATTGCGTGGAGGAATTAGATATGGAAGAGGTTGTTTCGGGTGGGAGTTGCGGGTTGGAGAGGTGTGTAGGTGCCGTACTAGCAAGGTCTGATAAGATGGGCATAACGGGTGAGGATAAGATGGGAGCAGTGTCAGGAATAGGTGTTGATAAGGAGGGCGACTGGATGGAAGGAGTATGGTTTGGAGATAAACTAGAGACAGGTGGAGTGGCTTGTGGATCAAGTACAACAGGTGTCATTGGAGTTGACGGAACTAGTGTGCCAGGAAGTTGGAAAAACAGCAGTGGGATTGAAGGTTGGTAAAGGTGTGTTTCATGAGGTTTTGGATAAGAAAGAATAGGGGAAGAAGTCTCATCAAAGATCACATTCCTGGATATAACCACCTTACGAGAGGCAATATGATAACAGCGAAAACCTTTGTGATAAGAAGATATCCCTAAGAAAACATGAATATCTGTTCTAAGAGCAAGTTTGTGATAATTAGGAGCCATATTGAGAGGATAACAAGTGCACCCAAAAACACGAATTTGGTCAAAAGAAGGACTGCCACCATGAAGTATTTCAAATGGACTCTTCCACTGTAAAGCAACATGGGGAAGTTGATTTTGTATGTAAGTGACATAATTAAGAGCTTCCACCCAGAATGAAGATGGTAAGGAAGCATGAAATAGAACAGACCGAATAGAGTTAAGAAGGGTTCGATGTTTGCGTTCAGCCATCCTATTTTGAGGATGGTTGTATGGACAAGAAACACGACGGAGTATACCATGAAGACGAAGATAAGCATCAAAATTCGCATTGCAAAATTCTCCCCCGCCATCGCTTTGTAGAAAACGAACTGGTAATGAAAATTGTGTTGAAATTTCAACGTGTAGTTGCTTAAACTTATCAAAAACTTCATGTTTGAATTTCAAAGGAAAAACCCAACTAAACTTAGAATACTCATCAAGGAATAACACATAATACCGAAAACCAGTTACAGATGGAACAGATGATGTCCATACATCACAATGTAATACATGAAATAACCCTAGACACGGTTCTAAAGATCTGGGGTAAGGCAGCTGAGTCTGCTTCCCCAGTTGACAAGCATGACAAAGCCTGTGATTATTCTGACTAGAACATAAAGAAGGAAACTGTCTAACAAACTACTGCATAACTGGTTGCCCTGGATGACATAAACGAGCATGCCACAGAGGACTTGAAACACGACTGACGGCAAAAGCCTTGGACAGAGACGACTCAACAGAAGGAGAAACACGAACCGTGTAGAGTGGACCCAGATCATTGCACCGAATCTGTCGATGGCAGAAGTTACAACCCTTCATAGAAAAATCGAGAGAATCAAAAACAACATCACAGGAATTATCAATTGCAAAACGCTTTATAGAAATTAGATTTTTCGTTAGGCGAGGGACAACAAGAACATTCAACAACTGAAAAATGGAAGAACCAATAAAGAATTTTTTGACACCAACGTGTGTGATGGGAAGAAACGTACCATCACCCACTTGAACAGTATCCATGCCATGATATTCTTGATAAGAATCCAGATTGGCCATGGTGTTGGTCATATAACCTGTTGCACCAGTGTCGGCATACCACACAGAATTACCCTGCTGTTGCTCATGCAAGCCAGCATAGGATCGCTGGGGGCAATTCTTTGCAGAGTGATTGTATTCACCACAAATCTGACATTGTACTAGCGAAGGGCCAAGAACAGAAGAAGAGGACCGAGAAGGACGTGGAATGGGAGCTGAGTATTGGCGGGTGGGATTAGGAGAAGGTGGTTTGGGCAAAAACTGATTGGAAGATCGAGGAGTAGAGTTATTCCAGGAAGGAGAGGAGGGACGAGGAGAGTTGTAACCACCACGGCCACTACCCCCACGGCAGCCTCTATTGCCACGACTACCACGGCCCCTGTGTTGAGTGAAGAGTGCTTGAGAAGACTCAGTGGGAAGAGGAGAAGAAGAAGGAGAAGACTGTTTAGTTTTACGTGTCTCCTAAGCTAACAACAGAGAACGCAACTCAAGAAAACTAGGAAGAGGTGATTTAGACGTGAGAAGTGTAACAATATCAGCATACTCATCAAGAAGACCATCTAAGATTTGCATAACAATATCGTCATCACTCAAGCGACGACCAATAGACTCCAAGTTATCAGCTATGCTACGTATATAATGGATATAGTCTCCCATAGACTGAGATCCTTTCTTAGCATAACAAAGGCTGTGCGAAATTCCATGTACCGGGCTTGGACACGGTCATGAAAAAACTGTTCGACCGTTAACCACACCTCTCGCGCCGATGGGAAAATTCCAGGATGGATGACATGTCTTAAAATATCGGGGCTAATGGTGGCATAAATCCAAGTGACGAGGGTACCATCAATTTGATGCCACAATGCAAACAAAGGGTTGGGAGAGGGAGGTGTATTAGGGTCCAAGGTTGTAAGAAAAGGATCTGGAGGCACACCAGTTCCATCAATGTGACTCAACACTTGATGTGACTGAAACACGGTATAGAGGAGACTTTGCCAGACAAGAAAGTTGCTAAAATCGAGCCTGGTAGGAACATAGTTTCTAATGTTACAGACACTAAAAACAGAATGAGAAGAAGAAGAAGAAAGGGTTGAGGATGGTTGTGCCTGGATAGAGGAAGAAGAAGATGACGAAGTGGAACCAGACGAGGCTGATGGAGAAGAGACATATTGTAAAAGAAGGAAGAAAAGAAATCAGGCATAGAGAACGATGACCCGCTCCGCTACCATGAACAGATTGAATATCAGGATACCTGAGCATGGTCATCCTGATGAGTATTTGTATTACATCAATACACAAGAGTTATATGGTTACAAGACTTCTAGTCATGTTAACAGATTGGAATGATAACTATACTAACTAACTATAAGGCTTATCAGCTATTACTCTATTATTCTCCAACACCTCCATCACAGAATCCACTATCCCTGATTTAGCGCCTGCCACTCCTCGACCCTGTGTAGAGCCTCCATTGACCCCTTCCCCCGGAACGCTAACTGAAAAGTCATTCTGCTCACCGTCACCGTGCGGGCCAAAAAGAGACTTCCTGACGACGGTATGAGGGTTACACTTGGGAGCAACAGATAATATCCTAAGAAAGTTGTACCAAAGACTGGAAGCACTTGGTTGTTTCATAAGGTTCTTAATTAATATTTTACTGGCCAGGGAGGGAAGTTATTCGTAAATATTTTGTGTTTAAAAAAGAAAAAGAAAGTAGGGTCACCAAAATTACATACTCTTCCTTCTCAACCATGAGTCAAGTACTAATATGATAGGAGTCTAGGACTAGTGTGCTAAGAAAAATAACGAAGCAATCTGCTTAATTTTTTCATCTGTATGTATTAGTATAGATGTAAACATAGACCTTAAGTCATTAAACTAGTATGTTAAATAGTCACTCCCTATATAATAGGTAATTCATAAATTAACAAAATAAACCTATGAGGTAGAGAGAAAGCCTAAATCAAGAAAGTAAATAAACTAAAAGAGGATAAGAATAATACAGATTTTTCCATCATTATCTAGCACGTAATACATATCACTGTAGAACAATACAACATTACGCATCCGTCAACAGGCAATAGTGCAACACTGGCTTAATCTCCATAATTGCGTAGGTCAAAGACTACTATCTCGAAACAAAATAATGTTGCATCCGTTAGCTACAATTTTATTGATTAATTTTTAAATTGTCAACTTCCACCCAAGAAGGACGTGTAATAAAACCAATAGAGTCAAACACGAGGAATGTTTTTGGCAAAATTTCGTTTAGCACACTTTAACTTTAATGGAGTATCAATTTGGCCATTTAACTTTTTTAAAAATATTTTAACAATTTAATTTATCATCTCATCACAATTAAAGCATTCTGCTTTTTTTTAAAAAAAAAAAGACATGCCGTTACTTCTCCGTTAGGGTTGGCACTGAGTTACTTTTTAGAATCCTAAAAGAATTATGTTTGGTAAATATAGGTTCAAATCTTTTTTTTTTACATTTTTTTTTAAAAAAACTTCTAAAATTAAAAGACAATCAACTCATAAATCTTATCCCCTTCTTTTTTTCAACAATCCTTCCCCCTCTTTCCTTCTACCATTCAAAAATTCTTAACATCCAAGTTCAAAATTAATCATCCACAATCCTTCTCCCTTTTTCCTTCTACGTCGTTTCAAAAAAAAATCCTTACCATCCGAAATCAAAATTGACAACCATAAGGAAGATTAGGGATTTTCAATAAGATCAAACCTCAGTCCAAACCCCAAAAATCAAAAACCTAATTATTAGACCAAAATCTCAAAAATCAAAAGGTGATACCGAAAAGCAAAAGCTTGTTGTGTTTAGGTGGCAGAAAGGCCTAGGTCTTTTTGAGGTAAGTTTTTTTTTTTATTTAAATAAATAGTTCCATAATTTTTTTCTGCCTTTAGATATAATATTAATCGGCAGTGAATTCCAAGATGTTTTTGAGCATATTTGTCTTGATTAAACAAGTATTTTTTGAAAATTATTGGCCATTTGAAGTGGGACATAATTATTATTGTTGGTTGAATCTAAAAGGTAACTCAGTGCCAATACTGAAGGAGAAGTAACGGCATGCCTTTTTTTTTTGAAAGCAGAATGCTTTAATTGTGATGAGATGATAAATTAAATTCTTAAAATGTTCAAACGGAAAATTAAATGGCTAAATTGATACTCCATTAAAGTGTGCTAAATGAAATTTTGGCAATGTTTTTTTGTTAAGATATATATTCTTAGCATTATAGTTTAAAAGAAACCTGATTGGATGGAGACGAAGTTTATTAAAATTAAGAAAAAGGACAAAAATATCTTTCCCGAAATTCTGTTATCCTCACTAAGAGTACCACAGCATAAGAAGATAGCATTATTTAGAAAGAAAAAAAAAAACAAAGAAAAGAAGGATGGATCAAGTTTTGCTTTTATTTTGATATGGATGAATCTAATTCTCTTCCCAATTCCTAGATAAGACTGAAACAGTAAAAAAGTTTCAGTATCTCATTTGCTACAAAATAAATAATGTAAGAGCTACCTCCATTACACTTTATGTCCATTCTAATCATCAAGCTGGAGTAAGCATCTCGAATCGCCCATGCCATGTGTCCAGAGGAAAATAATACATCAAAAACATAGCTTATCCTTTTTGTTAATAATAATTCTACTTTGCAAAGACACTAAATTACGAAAATGCTCTTTCTACCCAATACTAAAAACTTTGTACACAATGAGTTTTCAAATTAATTTATAATATCGCGGCAATGATAATGGGCTTACATAAAATTAATTATCATGTACCATGTCTCTCGGTATGACAATTTGCTATAATTTCTTTTTGGTTTCCCATCCGGTATCTGGAGCTTTGCCGCGACTAATCCGGTCGACCTGGGTCGTGCACCTGAGTATGGTGAGTGAGTCTCCCGATGGGGATTTTCTGCGTACACGAAGGCTCGAACCCGAGACTTCGCTTAAGCGGAATCAAATTTAAACATTATTTTGATTTGGACTCTTCCAATGGAAAAAATTAGTATCGGGAGAATTTTACCTCTTACTCAACCTATTAATTTGAATAGCACTAAACCAATGAGTAAACCAAAAGGAAACTAAAGCGTTGAACCCACCAGTGTTCATTACAGTTATAGAAAACCCAAAGCACAAAGTTGTTAGTTCTTACCAATTTCAATTCAGATACACTCTTTTCCACGAATAAACAAAAGATGATTCTTAAAAAAAAAAATGAATTAACAAACGATTGCATAAAGAAAGAGAAGGCAATGATGCCATCGCTACCATTAAAGAGAAGGCAGCTGGTAGGGCATCCTTTTGTAATGCTAGTGATGGGCAAGATTTCTAACTCTCTCATGAGCGATTATTACCTGTATCTGTATAGTAGGTAACTCTGGAAACATTGAAACAATGTGAACAACGTGCTCTTCTTTTTTTTTTTTGATCATTCAACGTGCTCTTCTTAGCACATGTAAATATGTCGTTGTGGGTGTAGTACACTTACACTCTACCAAAGATGTCCAATTATCAAATGTATGGATTTAAGGTCCAAGATGAAAAACATGTGATTTCACAGGAGCAAGGAAAATGATTATTCATCAGCAATCACACACAGCCTGTGAACCAGTTGTTGATGATATTGAGTAGAGCGATAAGGATTAATTGCAAATGAGTTACAACATCAGTGGTGTCATCATCGCCCCGTCGGTCCAGGCCCCGGTCAGAACCGGTTACATCCTGGCATTAGACCCTCCTCATAGGAGAGACCGCCCACCGGGGCATCAGCGGACACCCTCGCCTGCTACGCGTCATAGTGTCGGGGAGACCCCGGGCTCAACGGCCACCACCCCACAGTGTGGAAGGCCATATTCGGCCACATCACACTATAATGGGGCTTGACTGGAAGCGCCGAGACTCGAACCCGAATCCTAGAGATGGCAAGCTAAAGGCTTTACCACTGGGCCACCACCCCCGGTGGTTATTTGTTTGTTCAATATGTAATATTTGAATATTTTACCATATTACGAACCACTTGCTTCAACCGAATTTTGCCAAATAATCTCATTCTTGCACAATCTTGGAACCAGAACTAACTTATAATGCCTGAATACTAATTATGGATATCGCCTATGCTAATGCATTGTTTGTTGAGTTGGTGAAGCAAATCAATTGAAAAAATTATTTTAGCCGAAGTTACATAGCTACTAATAGACTAATAATAACTTTGGTCTTTGTATTCATCCCTTCTCGTCTTTCGTCATTGTACTGATTTTTCTTAGATTTTGATCCTTAAACAACTTTTCTTATAAATTTAATACTTCCCACCATGAAAAAGATTGTGGGAGATGCCGACATTTTATTGACCCAGATCCACTTGTGAATCCCATTAACCTAGTTAAACCTTTATAATCATTTTTTAATGTAGTTATACTAGTTAGCTAAACAGTTATAATCACTTTTTATTTTTGGATTAAGTTCAGTTGGTCTTTTAATTTTATATGACAGAGACATCTTTATGACCAAAAGGTGTGAGGACCTCTCTTGTCATTGCATTTGAAAAAACAAGGTTTATGTATAGTGGAACTGTGCAAATGAACAAGAGAAAAGAAAATGGGAAAGAACTGTTAAAAAGAAAATCATTGCAAATGAACAAGGACCTCTCTTGTCTTTTAATTTTATCTTTCCCAAATGACCTCTCTTGTCATTGCACTCGATCAATGCTTCACCTTCAGCTTCATTTCTGCAAATGAACTGTTAAAAAGAAAATCATACACATTCAAACTTAAAATACAACAACAAGTGATCTATTTCCTCTTGAATGAATGTCTTCTTGGGTACAAGTGGAAACAGAACTTATCTACCAAATATACACTTGTTTTTTCTTCTCTCTTTTCGTTTTTCCTGTAAGGATGAATTTATAACTCCAGTCGCTACAGATATATTTCTACTATTTACAGATTTCTGTTTCCCCGAAATGAGCAAATGATTCTTGTATTTCTTCTAGTGTTCGGCCTTTGGTCTCAGGTACCAGCTTCCAAGCGAAAACAACAGTAGAAGCACAGACCGCAGAGAAGATAAAAAATGTTCCTGCAGCCATCAATCACAACTTGAGAATGGTAATTACATGTTTTCTTTTTTTTTTTTTACAGGACATGTAAGAGCCAATGTGAAATATGATGTGAGCCTGTACCTGGATAACTCCATTCCATCAGAAAGTTAAAGGTGTATGTGACAATCCAAGAACCTGACCAGCTCACTAAGGCTACCAAGCTGCCAGCTGATGCCTTGACCTTCACTGGAAATATCTGAAAATGAGAACATATTACTTGGATTAGATCATAAAGTTTTCTGTTCTTGGCGCGATACGGAACACGAATCATGTGTGGTGGATTACCTCAGACATTATGATCCAAGGAATTCCAGCCATGCCTAAGGAGAACATTGCAGGGTATCCCTGGTTCATCAATAGTTTAATTTTTCCTCAGTTCATTTGAGGCAGTGGACCTTATAACATATAATGGAGAAAGCTAAACAACATATAGGAAACATTTATACTTCAGTTACTTCCGATTACCATGATGCCAATAGATGCCAAAATGGGAGTGAGCTGTGTCCAACACTGTAGTTCCTGCACAAAAGAAAAGGACAGGCAAAACATTAATTAGGACAAGCAATTACAACAGCGGAGAGACAGAACAAAGGTGAAATGGAATCCAGATTGAACCTGAAACACGAATCCCAAGCCGACAAGGAGGCTACACAGGCTCATTCCTGAGGCTGAAACCTGAAAAGTTATGTTGGCAAGTTAGTTGCATTAGCGTTAGATTAATCCACTATGTCAACAACCAAAAACCTGTTCTTTTGCTCTGCTATTTACCATGAGAAGTGGACGTCTTCCAGATAAATCCATCAAATACACACTTGCAAACCCTACTGGAATCTGTAAAAGAGGGAAGGAAATATATGATTAATATGTTTGTCAAGTTGCTTCAAAAGCTTAATTATAACAGGGATTATGAAACAAAACAAGCAGAAATATTTTGGGGGGAAAAAAATGATAAAAGCACATAAAGAGGAAATTCTAACTTCTAGAAGACTAAGCATACCTGGATTATAGCTATTGCAGTAGTTCCAATGCTGCTTGAAGCATCTGCAGAGGAAAAAAAAAAATGCAAATTTCTTTTATATCAATCTCGTCCATTCTGTTTGTAATCCTACTTAAATAGAGGATTCGACAGACAACAAAGGGTTTTAATTGGACTTACTAGCTTTTTCAAATATGCTATTGGAATAGAATGACATTGCACTGCACCCTCCAAGTTGCTGCAGCAACATTAGCCCAATTCCAACCTAGACGTGTTTTTCAGAATTTGAGAAAAACCACACCAGTCATGGAAAGGAAAATGAAAAGGTACACCTAATTTTTAGCAATGTAATTATTGTCATTGGTTGCAGGACTTACAATGAGTGCATTGAGATATCTCCTCTGCAACAAATCTGAAAATCTTCCTGGAGCCTGCTGTTTCAAGGCCAGCATGGTTTCCTGGAGGAAAAAAAAAAACAGAATCAAATTTTGCATGACATACATACAATTACCCTTTTTCAGAATATTTTTCCAGAAAAGAAGAGTGAAGTTTCTAATAATTTACTCTGATCTCAGCAACTTCCTTAGAAACATCAGTATTCTTTCCCCTAAGGCGTTGGATAGCATCTTTGAACTCTTTCTCTTTGCCAGATTTTGCCTAACAACAAATCATGATCATCAATTTTAGCATCAAATAGATAAAATAATTTCTGTTTTATTTTCTGATTATGTGGGTGCTAATATTAGTTTAAACATTTTACAGTAAAAGGAATTCAGCAACAAAATGCTGGGTACTACTCACCAGCCATCTAGGAGACTCTGGAATGAAAAATAAACCAATAAACTGCACAACAAATGGAATGGCACCTGGCAATAAGATAGGAAGTAACATTAAGGTTGACATCAATGCAACAAGAATTATAGTTTTAGATTAAAGTATAGGCTAAGTAGCAAGGTATCTTACCAACTACAGCCAACCAACGCCAAGTAATCAAGTTCCCAGTGAAATATATTGTTGAGAAGGAGACAACAGTAGTAAACTGTAAGATGGAAAACAATATTTAAATCACACAGTAGGTTAATTAGTCAATTAATTACATAGGCTAATAGGTCGTTAGCTAATAGACCGCTAGTTTAAGGAGCTAGAGGGAATAAAAAGTTGGAACGTTTGACTTCCTTAGCATATTTAACAGTAATAAAATCAATAAAGTCTGTATAAATGGTTTAGTTTTTACCTGAGTCGCTGCTGCAAATGTGCCCCGGAGATTTTTGGGAGCTATTTCTGCAACATAGAGAGGTACCTGCTTGTTGTGAAGAACAAACTTTTTAGTATTTTTTACTCCTTTTCGTTTTTTTTTTCTGTTATTGTGTGTGTGTATTATGGTATGTGTATAGCGGAGCAAAACATAGTAATTAAAATATTTTCTGTTGTTTTCTGGGAATATTTACCACATAAGTAATGAGCCCAATTCCGATCCCCAGTGACAGTCTCCCAGCATAAAGTGACCAAGCATCCTACACAAGACAGAATTGACATCAATAACAGAAAGAAAAGGGATAGTGAATTCGTTGGTGCTCTATTCCATTGGCTATAAGGAAAAGTGGAAAAGAATTCATACAATAATGTTTGATATCATTATCTTTTTAAGGAATAGATGAATAGAAAAAGAGAAAGCAAAGAAAGAGCCAAAAAGGGTGTGGTTGGATTTACTGTTTCTCTTAACTACTAGAACTGTTTTCTGTCAGTTACTTTTTGTTTTTTTCTTCTATAGAAAAATAAATTATGTGGAAAGGGTAGAGTAGATACCTTGGCAAAGACAATAGCAAGCCAACCCAAGATGCAGAAGACTTCAGAAATCCACATGGTCTGTCTTGCAAAAGGTGAATAAGTTAAATACTACCAGAAAGGAAATGGAGAGAGCAGGTAGAGTACTCGATGGTATGTAGCTAGTAGTTCTAATTTGCCGTATGAATTCTGTAAGGCCATCCAGAGGGATGCTACCTCCTCGGTCTCATGAATAAAATAATTGCAGGTTTTTTTAAAAAAAAAAGATGGTATGTAGCTAATCAAACTTGCTCCCTCACTAATAACTAGAAAACATACATGTCTCTGTCCAATGTCAGCCACAATTCTCCCCGAAAACGATGCCCCAATCACACCTCCAATTGTCAAAACAGAACCAAAAATTGAGTACTGCAAAAAACACAAAGGAGACACTATTAGCCTACTATTATAGCTAGGTACGAATATATGACATGATAAAGATATTAGTATACCAGAATGTAAACCTTATGTCATTACAGTAATAAAGCACTTGGGATTTCCACATTAAAAAAGGAAAAAGAGTCTTCTAACTTTGGCTGCTTGTAGGATGCATATTGTTATGAAAGAAAAAGGAGAGTGTGATCAGAAAGACTTCTTACATCAGCTGTGGAGAGACCCAAATCTTTCATAATCCCAGCCTCTGCAGGAGATGAGTATGCCATCTGCAAAGTAATCAAGAACACAGCTTTAATCATTTCATAAAATTATTTAAGAACTCACCCCAGAAGTTCAATATTCAAGAGTTGCAGTGAAGTTGCAGCATAACCGATGATGTATAAAGAAAATTTAAATGTTTCCATAATGGGTTATAATGCAACTGCACTGAAATTCCCTTTCGCCATCAATCAGGGAATAAAAAAGTTTCAAGTACAACCCCAACATTATTACCATACAACTTTGTACTAAAGAAAACACAAATTTTCTTTTTTCTCAGACATAAGACTAAAGAAAGCACACTTACAGTGCAACCATAACAGAATGAACCGCACACAGCAACTAGAGTGCTCAAGACAGCACAAGAAGTGACTGAAGAATCACTTGAAGTAACTTCGCCCTTGCCTTCACGACCACTGTTGTTTGCATCAGATTTCTCTGTAACAAGCAGTGGCTTAGTTAGGATTAACCCTGCTTCCATTTTCTCTGGTTCCATTTTTCAGGTTTCTTGGCTCTCTTTTATCTCTTCTTAAGAAACCAAGAGGGGGTAGTCTCAAGAATGAGAAATAGCTGAGCAGAAACAGGCTTCCTGTGAGTGGAGCTTATAGTTGCTTTAAGAGGAAGTTGTTTGTGCTTAAGACCTGCCTGCCAGGGGCATAATATATACATACATGTAAGGGTCTACAGGAAGTTAATTAGCAGAAAGATGTAATAATAAAAGAAAAGAACTATTATTTTTTGAAAATAAATCACGAGCTTATAAGTATATTAGATCCATATCATATTTTAATTTCAATATAGCCATCATCAGGTACTGACTTTTGTTCTTTTGCTATTAGTGAGAGATCACACTGTTCTATAATGCCCTACATTTAAAGAAATATAAAGATGCTTCTTCTCATGAGAGAGTAGGGCAGTATAATATACAGATAAAGACATCCCCGTAATCGATCTATGATCAGTTAGAAGATTGGACAAGATCATTTTTTTTTTGTCGAAGATTGGACAAGATCATGAAATCATGTTTTTACCAGCCCCACATCTTGGAACAGAAATATAAATTCCGTTAAAAACAAAGTCACTAGTAGTACAATTTAAAGGTAAAATATAAACGAAAGAAGCAACAATTGTTCTCTGGCATAGTATAGTATGTCTTGGGATGCACAACTTCTTTTCTTAAGAGATGGACCAACTTCACTGTTCTCAAGGAAACAAAAATTACAACTAATGGTAGAGTATTGATTAAATTTGGTATTATATATATAAATGTAGCTACGTGCTTACCCTACACTGAAAAATTAGTGTTGGGCGGTGAGGTTGACTATTTTTTACATAAAAGGTTATTATATGAAATGTATGTCATAGAACTAGCACTACCTTTCTTCATGAAATGTTAAGAATGTTGAAGAACCTCTGTCTCAATTAAAAACAAAAAACATTGGTAAGATAAGAAACAAAATTGATCTATCTTAGCCTCAAATTTTAAGTCACTAGAGGAGTAATTTTACGCATAGATAAAGCTTTCTTAGGGCATATAATGCGTTCAACTTTCAACCCATATGAGGACCTATTAGTATAAAAGATCATGCTGGTTTAATTTGACCCTAAATACATACAGTACATACCTGTAATTAATCGAAAGGATCTCGGTATTGGAGAAGTGAAAAGCATACGGAGCTATCTAAGAATATTCACACTATCTGTAGCGGCAGGCATCTATCTTTTTAGACCACTAGCTACAAACTATATTAGCTTGTAGCTCTGGCAGACATAGCCACAATGCAACCAACCAGCGAACACTCACATGACAAAACAAGATTAGTTGGTTTGAATATTTTAACGCCCTCCCCTAAGGTAAAAATGCAAAAATTAAAATTAAAAAATCAAAATAAAACAAATCCATCAACTGAAGGAATCTTCAGTGCCACCAACGCCTTAATGATTCTTTTAATTTTTTTTTCTATTTCTATTTTCTTTTTCAATGATGAGCCAATTCTTCAAGTTGTGCAATACTTTGGTGAACCAACGTTAAAACCGAAATGATGAATTCTTTTTTTTGATAATGAAATGATGAATTCTTAGTTGCTTCTCACAACAGAGAAGTAATTTATTCATGTTAGTTTATTACTTGTATTGGACTCAAGACATTGATATCACATGCACACCGGCCGGCACCATAATTTTACAATTTGTATTTTGATATGCTTCCACCAACTAAGGGTATAAAATGTGCCAATTACGCCGTTCTCCTCAACAGAGAAAGATGCTACCAGAAGACTGTACGTAGTTTCTTTCTTCATTCCACTATAGCTCCCATTAAGTAATAGCAATTCGGGCTAAAAAAAGGAATTGCATCTAGGAATTAAGAATAGCCGATCTCTTTAGTTCATGTCATACTTTAATGAATTAATTTAAGCCTGCTAATGTTTCTTAAACTAAGACTTGCCAAAAATACCAGATGTATAAGAAAATAATGCAATAGCAATTCGATTTTTAAAACTTCTCGCACTATTAACATAAGAAGAGGAATCAAAGAATTTTCAAAAAAAAACTTGTGGAGTTAGATGAGCTGATTGGAGTTTGTTGTAGCTTGATCAAAGTTCATATATGATGGGTACACAACATATATTCTTATCCTCTCAAATATAGACTGCCGTAGAATATTTTTCTCTATAAAAGAAAAAAGAGAAAGGTAAATCGCATATATAGGGTCCGTACTATTTTAAAAGTATCGTTTGGGGGATCTGCACTATTTTTTGTCTCTTTTACGGGTCTGTACTCTTATTTTCGTCCCTTTTAGGAGTCTCGGGCAGTCCACGTCATCAGTGGAGCTGCCAGAGACCCCTAAAAGGAACGAAAAATATGAGTACAGACCCGTAAAAGGGACAAGAAATAGTACAGACCCTCAAACTTTACTTTTCAAATAGTACGGACCCTATAACTTCTCGTCCGGAACTAATAACTCATTATGGCCATTTGGTTGTTCTCGGTCGTTTTCCCTAGGGTTAGTACATTAGTTTTTTGCTATTTTTTTAAATTTTGAGATAAGAATAGAGACTGATACTATCCTTTATACCATGTCAAAATAAGAACGAGGAAAAAAATTTAAACCAAAACGAGTTTCGGACGAGAAGTTTTGGCCATTTTCGAATTTGCGACACGAGTTTTATGCGAATTTTTCAAATTTCAAGCTAAGTGTGGAGACCGATACTTGTTAAAATAAGAATGAGGAAAAAAAATTGAACCAAAACGAGTTCCGAACAAAAAGTTATGGCTATTTTCGACTGTAGTTTCCTTGAGGGTTGTACACGGGTTTTTTTTTCCGAGTAAATCACATATATAGGGTCCGTACTATTTCAAAAATTCTTTTGGGGATCTGCACTATTTCTTGTCCCTTTTACGGGTCTGTACTCTTATTTTTCGTTTTTTTAGGGGTCTCGGGCAACCCCGCTGATGACATGGACTGCCCGAGACCCCTAAAAAGGATGAAAAATAAGACTATAAACCGGTAAAAGAGACAAAAAATAATACAGACCCCAAACGATACTTTTGAAATAGTACGGACCCAATAAATGCGATTTACCCAAAAAGAGAACAATCAAAGAGATTATTTGAAACGCCCCGACCCGTATTTACCCTACACAGTAAACACGTGCCGCAACTATGACAACCCAACCAAAATAAGCCCATGCATACAGTGTACACAACTGAAACCCGGGCCCAACAGCCCAAAATAGGAAACATCATAAATAACAAAACCGGCCCAAGGGCCCAATAATATCAATAAAATGCACAGCGGAAGACTTAACAACTCACTAAACACTGTATGCGACATAGATGTAAACTATGGATCCCAGTCCTGTCCAAGGGATAACGCCGCAGCCTGTCTGGAATGCACCAAACCTGTACCAAAAGTAACTCATCCTACGGGATGAAAGCCCACAGGTGAGGGGTGAGTCCGAAGTGCTCACCAACCAAGGATAAACAGAAAAATGCAAGCAACTGTAATACTTCAAAGAAGAAATACAGATAATAGTCACAACCGTACCAAAGACAATACCGTACAAGACAGACCAAACCCAAAGACTCGACCCAAACGTACTAAGGACATTATTATTACTCCAATTTTATTTTTCTGGCCCCATCACGGATAAGCTAAGGTCGTACCAGGCCATCAACCTGTTTATGGTGCCAGATCAAAAAGAACCCGGGATCAACATCCCAATAACAATCTCAGGGATCAACATCCCAATATCAATCTCAGGGATCAACATCCCAATCACAATCTCAGGGATCAACATCCCAATCACAATCTCAGGGATCAACATCCCAATCACAATCTCAAGGATCAACATCCCAATCACAATCTCAGGGATCAACATCCCAAACAACCGGCATCAACATGCCCATCACAAGTAACCCAGATCATGGCCACCACAAAACAGTCTCAAACCATCCGGTCGTACCTCTACTTATCACGTGATAATTATGTCATCATCTCAAAACAATTACCAATTTCCATTTTCTTTTTCCCAATTTTCCATTTCATAATTTATTCCAATTGTCCAATCACAACACAGTCCTCTGACAACAATCACAATATCCAAAACAGTCAAATAATTATCCAACTTCCTATTAACTCAAGTTATTCCACAGACTATTCTGTCAACAGTTTCGTAGCATCAATTACTCGTGAACCAACGTCAATCACAACACAGTATCCAATAAACCAATAACAGTCAACACAGCATTTCAATCAAGCAGAACAATAACAACAAAACGCACACAGAACCGATATCAACAAATCCGTATCATCAATTATCCAACAATAATATATATCATCACAATTTCCAATATTCATTTTCTCAAGTTGTTCAACTTTCATTATCACAGGTTTAACCACAGACTAAGCCATCAACAATTTCATATCACCAATTATTCACAATTAACAGTTCAACATCAATTACAACACAATATTCACAGAACTAATAACACAGTCCAACAACAGCAACAACAATAACTATAGCAGTCAAATAACCAACAATGACCATCTCTACAGTCCAATCAAACAACAAAACACACAAAGTATTACAAGCACATATCAAGGGTTATCCATCCTCACCTTAGCCGATTACTCAACTCCGAAGACAATGACCGGTACCAAGCCGGCTCCTCGGGAAACTGCCCGATATCCAAACCTATACAGCAAAACAACATACTCACATAAATGCACATAATCGGTATGCTATTATGCCAATACTGCGAAATAAACCTACCCCGGTTCATACCCTTTATTATCATCTTTTACCGAAAATATTATATCGTACGTATATCCGATTATAATTTCGTTACCATACTTTAATTAAAACTCTTTTCAAAATATTTTTCATAAATTAATTATACTTTTCCAAAATAAGAAACATCGTAATTTCCTAGGAATTATAACTTATATATATTTACCCCAAAGTTATTTCCATAAAATGTTATACTTGCCAAAATTTAATTACTAAATATTATTATTTTAGGAAAATCATTTCCAGATAATATAATTATATGACTTATTTTCTGAAAATAAATACAAATTTATAAATACACATATATATATTTTCCAAATTATTCTCATATGCATAAATATTATTTATTTTCCATATCTCATATTTTCCCAAAATATTTCCAATTAAATCATGTATATAATTTTTTTTCCAAAAATTATTTAGTGTCAAAAAATAATTATTAAAACCAGATTATATTTTATTTTTTTTATTTTTTTATTATTATTTTTTATTTCTGGACTGGGCCAAGTCCAAGCCCAGCCCAAGGCCCAGGCTAAAGCTGCCAAGACCAGCAGAAGGCCCGTGCGCAGCCAGCAGCCCATAGCCCAAGCCCGAACTCAACCAAACCCAACATGCAAAACCCAACCATCCAACCCAGATTACAGGCGCGGGTCAACCCGGCCCGTGACCCATATCCGGGTCATCTCCTCCCTCACCTCAAGCACGGCGGCGGTGTAGATCGGGACGGCTGACAGGCGGCGGTGCGCGAGGCAGGGCGTGGCTCCGATGCACAGACGAGCGGCAGAGACAGGTGCTGGTGTGGAGGCGGCGTCGTCAGGCCGCTACCGGTGCTGCTGGATCCATCTCGGTGGCTGCAGGTGGTCGGCAGTGCGAGGAGACGATGAACATGGCGGCTGCGTGTGGCGGTGTCTGCCAACAGCAGCGGCAAGAGCAGAGGAGGACGGCGGCAGAAAGTGGGTCGCGTCCGGTCGGCTTCTTCGCGAAGGTGGAGGCGCGGCAGTGGTCGTTCCCGGTGGTCACAGCGGCGGTGACGACTCCTTCTCCTCCTCCTTTTCTTTTTTTTCCTTCTTCTTTTCTGTTCCTTCCCGATTTTTTTTTTCTTCTTTTTTTCTTTTCTCTCCATTTTTTTTCTTCTTTTTTTTTTTTCTCTCCCTCTCTTTCTTTTTTTCTTCTTCCTTCTTCTTTTTTTTTTCCTCTCTTTTTTTCTCTTCTTTCTTTTCTTTTTTTTTTCCTCTTCTCTTCCTCCCCCTTCCTCTTCACCGGCTTTAGACCATTTTTTTACTGTTCAACATGTGAATCATTAAGCGAGTCCGATCCGGACCAGAAAATAACTGATACCCCCTTAGTTATTTTCCGGTGTGATTTTCCGAGAAATTCCGAAACCCGAAAAATACCAACTTAGGCCCGAAAAATCCACGGAAAAATCAAGAGCGCGGGAAAACTCTCGGTTTAGAAAAACGATGCCCGATTTACCTTGAATTAATTACCCAAGATTAATTCAACGGTAAATCACGGAAAAAAAGACTTTTACAGTCTCGGTAAAAATCCAAAATTTTACCCGGGCTATTACAGTCTACCCACCTTAAAAAGAATTTCGTCCCCGAAATTCCATCTTATCCGTGGGTCCTACCACGATAAGCTTCTGGCACACTCTGCCAGGTGTCCAACCTCAACCCGAGATACCGCTTATACCCTTAAGCGACATCTCGTCGTCTATAAGAACCAAACCTCATGACTGGCACACTCACACACAGTCATGGACTCTCCACTCCGATCTCGAACAACCTCAGACTCTGAGAACAACAGCTACATCGGCGGCACTGCTTTCCCGACAAGCTCCGATGAAGAACCTCCGAAGAAACGGTTCAAGACCAACATCATCGGCCTGAAGGAACACATGGTCGTCTCCCCAAAACGGCGAAAGAAGCGTGCCAACAAGAAAGCTGAAGATCGGAAGGGCAAGGCGACGGCTGAAAGCAGCACTCCACAGCAGACTTTAACGCAGCTGAACGTCTCACTGAAGAAGATCAGCTCGGCGGTGTTGCAGATCGAACTGGCGTGTGCGGAACTCTTCCCTCACGTGAAAAATGTCCAAAAGCTTGTAAAAGACCTAGAGAAGCAAGTAACTCCTTAGAGTACTTCTTCTCCTGTTGTAAAACCTTATAAATTAAATAAAATAAGTTTTCCTTTTTAAATCAAAAATTCTTATGTTACGAAAACTTATGTTAGACGGAAAATTAAAACATCTCAAGGCAAAATAAAACTTAACAATAAAAATATAAAATCAAACATAAATAAATCAAAAATAAAACTCGTTTGACAAAATCAAAAAAAAAACGAATTAAAACAAAACATGTTTCATGATCAGCGCCCATATCGGTCCTAAGCATCCTCGATTCCGAGAAACGTGACACGTACAGCTAACGGTGACGATCACGAGAGCGTCCTGTGTCCCTCGAAAGAAACGTACCCACTTGTTCACAAATTCCGCATGAGCCAAAACGTCTGTCAGGTCTCGTATCTCTCCATGGTGTCCGAATAGCTGTAAACTTGTCGCACATGCGCTCTACTCGAGGTATGGTCCCATCCGTCTAGCCTCAACGGTCACGAATGCGTGTGATAAAAGATGCAAAAAAAATATAGAAAGGCCATAAAAAGAAACGCCAAGGTAGCCAGGGCGTCAGAAAATCATGAGTTAGAAAAGAGCTAAAAAACACTGGCACGGTAGCCCGAAAAACGTGTAAAGTAACAAGGCAATAAATGAAACAACGACAAATTTTCAAAAAGCAAATCTTGAAAATCAAAAACAGTAAACACGCTCCCCATAAGAGTATAAAAGACGGAGCGGTGAGATGTAAATCATCAAAACATCTAAAAGCAACAAAACATTTAGGCAACCCAAACCACAAAACTCTGAAAAAGAAAACACCCACACGTCTTAACACAACATGCCTGCTCCCTCATCAGTCTTCTTCGTCGAAGGTGCCAACCTAGGCAGAAGAAACCGGCTGGCCTACAGCATGGTCAACGAGCGTGCTGAAGAGCTACCGAACGAGCTCGGCAGAATGCCGCGTCTGGTCTTCGTCGATGAACTCTACTCGTCGCGGTTCTTCATCACTCCCATGGAAGAGACCTTCTTCCTGGAGGACCATGGCACTCTGAGGACCTCCTACTACGGCTCGACAAACTCCATCATGTTCTTCATCTCCGAAAGACTTCAGGAGTTCAACCTAGAGTCCACTTGCCATACCCTGGAGCAAGGTACCTACTATCTGCTCTCGATGACGGCCCAGAGCATGCCCAGAGTAACTCGTCTGCCCGTAACTTGGCCAAAGGCCCGACTACTGGTGTGGAACTGCAGAGGAGTCGCAGGGCATTCCTAGGAGTTCTCGCGTACCCTAAGGGACCTGAAGAACCAATACAAACCAAACATGTTTCTTCTGACGGAGACCCAGTGGCAGCCTCAAGATGATCACGGTCTCATCCCACTCCGGTTCCCTCAAGCAAACCGGTTCGAGCTTCCTGGCCAGGACAACAGGGGCGGCATGTGGTTCTCGTGGAGCGACAGCATCCAAGCCAACATCAACAACGACCCAAACAGGTTCAGGGTCAACGTCGTTCCAAGGCGTTAAATGTATTTTATTTTTATTAAAATATCAATGTAATGTTTATGTCTTTAATATCAATATTAGCAGTATTAATAATATTTATATTTTTGCTTATTTATGGCATCATTTACCTCATATGTGAATGTTCTGCGACAGCTGGCGTCCCTTGACTGGATCCATAATGCACTAACCTAAATGATATAAAATAATAAACAAATGGAGCGAACTATGCAAACAAGGACAACAAACACACAAGGACAGCCCAACAAGACCTAACGCCCGCTCCGCTACCAAAATGAAACGCCCCGACCCGTATTTACCGTACACAGTAAACATGTGCCGGAACTGTGACAACCCTACCAAAATAAGCCCATGCATACAGTGTACACAACTGAAACCCGGGCCCAACAGCCCAAAATAGGAAACATCATAAATAACAAAACCGGCCCAAGGGCCCAATAATATCAATAAAATGCACAGCGGAAGACTTAACAACATGTAAACTATGGATCCAAGTCCTGTCCAAGGGATAACGCCGCAGCCTGTCTGGAATGCACCAAACCTGTACCAAAAGTAACTCATTCTACGGGATGAAAGCCCGCAGGTGAGGGGTGAGTCCGAAGTGCTCACCAACCAAGGATAAACAGAAAAATGCAAGCAACTGTAATACTTCAAAGAAGAAATACAGACAATAGTCACAACCGTACCAAAGACAATACCGTACAAGACAGACCAAACCCAAAGACTCGACCCAAACGCACCAAGGACATTATTATTACTCCAATTTTATCTTTCTGGCCCCGTCACGGATAAGCTAAGGTCGTACCAGGCCATCAACCTGTTTATGGTGCCAGATCAAAAAGAACCCGGGATCAACATCCCAATAACAATCTCAGGGATCAACATCCCAGTATCATTCTCAGGGATCAACATCCCAATCACAATCTCAGGGATCAACATCCCAATCACAATCTCAGGGATCAACATCCCAGTCACAATCTCAGGGATCAACATCCCAAACAACCGGCATCAACATGCCCATCACAAGTAACCCAGATCATGGCCACCACAAAACAGTCTCAAACCATCCGGTCGTACCTCTACTTATCACGTGATAATTATGTCATCATCTCAAAACAATTACCAATTTCCATTTTCTTTTTCCCAATTTTCCATTTCATAATTTATTCCAATTGTCCAATCACAACACAGTCCTCTGACAACAATCACAATATCCAAAACAGTCAAATAATTATCCAACTTCCTATTAACTCAAGTTATTCCACAGACTAATCCGTCAACAGTTTCATAGCATCAATTACTCGTGAACCAACGTCAATCACAACACAGTATTCAATAAACCAATAACAGTCAACACAACATTTCAATCAAGCAGAACAATAACAACAAAACGCACACAGAACCGACATCAACAAATCCGTATCATCAATTATCCAACAATACTATATATCATCACAATTTCCAATATTCATTTTCTCAAGTTGTTCAACTTTCATTATCACAGGTTTAACCACAGACTAAGCCATCAACAATTTCATATCACCAATTATTCACAATTAACAGTTCAACATCAATTATAACACAATATTCACAGAACTAATAACACAGTCCAACAACAGCAACAACAATAACTATAGCAGTCAAATAACCAACAATGACCATCTCTACAGTCCAATCAAATAACAAAACACACAAAGTATTACAAGCACATATCAAGGGTTATCCATCCTCACCTTAGCCGATTACTCAACTCCGAAGACAATGACCGGTACCAAGCCAGCTCCTCGGGAAACTGCCCGATATCCAAACCTATACAGCAAAACAACATACTCACATAAATGCACATAATCGGTATGCTATTATGCCAATACAGCGAAATAAACCTACCCCGGTTCATACCCTTTATTATCATCTTTTACCGAAAATATTATATCGTACGTATATCCGATTATAATTTCAGTACCATACTTTAATTAAAACTCTTTTCAAAATATTTTTCATAAATTAATTATACTTTTCCAAAATAAGAAACATCGTAATTTCCTAGGAATTATAACTTATATATATTTACCCCAAAGTTATTTCCATAAAATGTTATACTTGCCAAAATTTAATTACTAAATATTATTATTTTAGGAAAATTATTTCCAGAAAATATAATTATATGACTTATTTTCTGAAAATAAATACAAATTTATAAGTACACATATATATATTTTCCAAATTACTCTCATATGCATAAATATTATTTATTTTCCATATCTCATATTTTCCCAAAATATTTCCAATTAAATCATGTATATAATTTTTTTTGCAAAAATTATTTAGTGTCAGAAAATAATTATTAAAACCAGATTATATTTTATTTTTCTTTTTATTATTTTTTTATTTCTGGACTGGGCCAAGTCCAAGCCCAGCTTAAGGCCCATGCTAAAGCCCAGGTGCCAAGGCTGCCAAGACCATCAGCAGGCCCGCGTGAGCAGGCCCGTGCGCAGCCAGCAGCCCATAGCCCAAGCCCGAACTCAACCAAACCCAACATGCAAAACCCAACCATCCAACCCAGATTACAGGCGCGGGTCAACCCGGCCCGTGACCCATACCTCAAGCACGGCGGCGGTGCAGATCGGGACGGCTGACAGGCGGCGGCGCGCGAGGCAGGGCGTGGCTCCGATGCACAGACGAGCGGCAGAGACAGGTGCTGGTGTGGAGGCGGCGTTGTCAGGCCGCTACCGGTGCTGCTGGATCCATCTCGGTGGCTGCAGGTGGTCGGCAGTGCGAGGAGACAGTGAACATGGCGGCTGCGTGTGGCGGTGTCTGCCAACAGCAACGGCAAGAGCAGAGGAGGACGGCGCCAGGAAGTGGGTCGCGTCCGGTCGACTTCTTCGCGAAGGTGGAGGCGCAGCAGTGGTCGTTCCCGGTGGTCACAGCGGCGGTGACGGCTCCTTCTCCTCCTCCTTTTCTTTTTTTTTCCTTCTTCTTTTCTGTTCCTTCCCGATTTTCTTTTTTTTTCTCTTCTTTTTTTTTTCTTTTCTCTCCTTTTTTTTCTTCTTTCTTTCTTTTTTTTTCTCTCCCTCTCTTTCTTTTTTTCTTCTTCCTTCTTCTTTTTTTTTTCCTCTCTTTTTTTTTCTCTTCTTTCTTTTCTCTTTTTTTTTTTTCCTCTTCTCTTCCTCCCCCCTTCCTCTTCACCGGCTTTAAACCATTTTTTTTACTGTTCAACATGTGAATCCTTAATAATGCAGCTTGTCTGTATTATTAAGCGAGTCCGATCCGGACCAGAAAATAACTGATACCCCCTTAGTTATTTTCCGGTGTGATTTTTCGAGAAATTCTGAAACCCGAAAAATACCAACTTAGGCCCGAAAAATCAAGGGAAAAATCACGAGCGCGGGAAAACTCTCGGCTTCGAAAAACGACGCCCGATTTACCTTGAATTAATTACCCAAGATTAATTCAACGGTAAATCACGGTAAAAAGACTTTTATAGTCCCGGTAAAAATCCAAAATTTTACCCGGGCTATTACATTATTTTTCTCAAAAAGAGACTATTTTTCTGCAAACCTTTTTATTTTACTTCAAACCTTCCTGCAGTACTATGTCACGTATAAGATGACGAAGGTACCTTTGGACAAATTGTTGAAGGAGATATATATCAAGCATTTTCTAATTAGAAAGACATGCAATACTAATTGCTATTACGAATATCTTCTAAGCAATAGTTGGGCCGTCGAAAGAGTACTTTATCCCTTACTCATTCCACAGCTCACGTCAGGCTTATTATTTTTTTTTTTTTTGAGAATTCACGTCATGCTTATTTGATATTGTATATGTGTATATGTATAATCTATTATATATATTAATAGCTGAATCCCTCACCAGGTTTTGACACATAGGATTTTTAGAGTCTTACTTTTTTGCCATGTGTATGCTTTGAGGTCTTTACTTTTTGCCATGTGGAGGGTTCTAGGTGTTGTTTGTTTGGCTCTTATTTTGTTCCGATTTTTATAAAAATAAATTTAATTGATAATTGTTAAATTCTTATCTCTAAATATTTATAAATAGAGGTACAGGTTTTGTTTTTGATACTATTTCTTCTTCATTTATTCTTCTCTATTTTCCTACTTTTTTTATCTTGCAGTACGTACTATTCTTATTCTCTTTTTTTTTGTTCTCTATACAATACTATTTTGGTTTTTAAGTTTCTGTATCTAATTCAGTTTCTTTAAAGAAATAAAAAAGTGTAATCACACAGAGAAATTCGGATGTTAGTACATTGATGTACGGATACAGTTTCTGTGTTTTACAGTTTCTTTACAATTCTTTTTTGTTTTTTAAGTTTCTGCTCATACAGTTTCTTTTCAGAAACAAAGAAGTGAAAACACACTAAGAAATCCGAATGTCAGTA
>JAKUCV010005559.1:106835-154308 GCA_028386065.3 Turnera subulata | reverse complement strand
TGTGAAGGCCCTCCCCCCGAGGGACCCACCAAACTCAGGTATTGTTACATCACGCCCTCCGCCCGATTAAATCCTTTACCATGCTGCAGCACTAGGGATTCGAACTCGGGACGTGATGCTTTTTATCCCCCTCAAGGAGAGCACCTTCACCAATTGATGCTTGTCTCCAAACTCAGATGAGTTGGTGAAGGTGCTCTCCTTGAGGGGGATAAAAAGCATCACGTCCCGAGTTCGAATCCCTAGTGCTGCAGCATGGTAAAGGATTTAATCGGGCGGAGGGAGTGATGTAACAATACCTGAGTTTGGTGGGTCCCTCGGGGGGAGGGCCTTCACAAGAGAAATGCAAAAGAACCAAGGAGAAAACCCTAGCGGGAGGAAACCCTATATGGGAGAAGAAAATCGTAAGGAGACAAGGCTCGAAAAACGAGAGAGAACCCGAAGATTTCGGGAGTAATTTTTATCAATTTTGCCTCGTTTATTCTTCGTATTTTGGTCTTGCATTTTAGTCATGTCAAGTCTCATTTTGTCATATTTAGAGTCTATAAAAATCCTTGAATATTTTTTTGAGGTATGTGGGGACCCAAATTTAGTGTTATGAAGTATCAAAAGTGTCCCATGGCTTCGCCGAATATTTGTGGAATTTTTCAAAAAGCGGTCAGAAATAGCCTGAAGCCATGGGTCAAACATGTTTGACCAGGACATTTTGTTAATTTCAAAAGGAGTTTTGGAAAAAATTTTATTTAAAAACATTCCCCTCAGAATTACAAGTCTACCCTTATTTTTTTGGAATTTTTTGGATTCGGGAAGGCCTCGGAATGAATTTTTTAGAAAAAAAAAGAAAAAGGATAGAATTTGGCCCACGACCGAGCTAATCATTGGGATGGCCGGGCCGGCCAATTTCATGCCGATCATCGCTGACGACGCCCGTTTTTCCCCCGAAAATGTTTTTTAGGTCCGATTTTCGAGTCCTTTTTTCTACAATCATCTTTTTCAAGGGAGTACGCTTTTCCTACAATTTTTCCAGAATTTTTTATGGTCCTGGTGGGCCCTGTTTTGAGTTTTCAAACATTTTGGCCTAAACCCATGGAAATTTTCCACTTTTCGTTAAAAATATGTTTCTCTTTCGTTTTTTGAATCGCTGTTTGCAACGGTGGTGTTCGAAACATGAAGAACTATTTTTCCTCATTTTTTGAGTATTTTTTGACATCGAGGCGGGCTCCATTTTAAATATTCGGAGTTTTAGCCTGAAGCCATGACAGAATTTCAAACTCGTCTAAAAAATTTAATTCTCGTTCCACTTCTTGAGCTGCTTTTACGGCATGCACGAGTTGGCATGGAGAGGAACCTCTAATATTTTCCTGGGAATATTTTTAGGTCTCGGAGGGTCCCATTATGAATTTTCAAAACGCTAAGCCTGAAGCCATAAAACAAAAAATCAACTAACTTGCATATTTACACCCACCCCATAGCCTTAGCCTATAAATAGAGGGATGCCCCCCTTTTTTCTTGCCCCGAGAGCTGCGCTCTCTGGTGCATGTTTTTCTACTTTTCTACCTCCTCCCCATCCCACTCCAAGTTGATAATAAAGGGTTCGAATTTTAAACCTCTTCTACCTCTCTTGTATCCCTCTAAGACCGAAATTCAGGCGCGGAGTCTCCTAAGCATCCTTCTGCAGGTTAGAGCTCCTATCTCTCCCTTCGTCTAAGGTTCACTTTCGGGTTTCCATAGTAACGTTACGGTACCGAAATTTTTTTTGGTTATTTAACCAACGTTATGCCGTTATAATGTCCGAATTTATATTCGTGTGTTGTTATCGGTATACCGTTATAATGCCGAAATAATGTCGGTTTTTGCTAATGGTACCGTATGGAAACCCTTTTACTTTTATACACTTTCGTTGGCTCTAAACTAACTTCTGTGTTCGATGCGAAAGTCATTAAACTTTGTTGATCAAAATGCTTTCCAGGAGCAAGAAATAGTGCTTTCAATGATGTTAAGTGTCTTCCAATGATGATAAATGCATCCGATTTCTCAAAGAAGCTAAAATGATTATCAAAATTTTTTTCAAAACTCACTCATTTGGACATGAGCATCTTTATAGACGCGTTATTTTGTCAAATCCATCCATCTTTTTCCAAAATATATTTTGACGCATAAAGAAATATTTTTTTCAAATTGCATGTTTTCAAAGAAAGACTACTAAAGCTTTGTTTTCAAATATGAAATGTTTTCGGTAAAGACCAGGCTTTCTTAAGTACTGGGAGATAACTAAAATAAATATTTTGATGCCAATCACTCTTTTTGTTATCGTTGTTCTATGTCGGAAATTGGCCTTTAGAATATTAGTAGTCCAACATTTGTCTAGATTTAAACACACAAAATGGCTTTTTAACTAATACAATGCATGTTTCAAACTCAGCTCAACTATATTCTTTGAAAATGTCATACATGTGTTTTATGCTCAAAATTACATCTTTTGATGGAAATGACGTAAGCTTGCATTGAAAACTGCTTTTTAATGCCCAAATGTGTTTTCTTAAATGCATTTTGTCCTTAAAGAATGAATAATGGCACTATCTGAGAAAATATGATTTCTTGCACTATTTTGAGAAACTAAGTCCTTCGTCATAGCACGAGGCACAAAAGTTCGTTTATGTGAGGATTGGGCCAACTCTAGAAGAAGACCTAGGTTAGCCTCGGGAATCCCTATCTAGACAAACTGCGAGGGCTATGAACCCACTGACAGGGGATACATAGACAGTCTCAAGCGAGCGAGACACAAGTTAAATGTTTTACTTTTTCACTCTGCATCTCATATGACATGCACACTTTGCACACGCGCACTATACATTTGTTTGTTTGATTATAGCATGAAGTACTTGCAATAATCCGACTATAATGTCTAGTTGACCTTGGCATCCAATATCGTTGGCATCGTCCAGGAAAGACGGTGGCTAGCAGTAAACAAATCCCCGGATCCTACTCTAGGTTTCAAGATCTGTGCTTTATTTGGAGTCCTTTGTCGGATTCTCTCAATTTTTTCCAAATAAGCTCGGTTGGCGACTCCTTATCTTTCGGCAATTAAGAGAACACCGAGAATAGTTATGTGCCGTTCATTCTTGTGAGTTTGTTCGGATTTGTGATGATTACTTTCCGAGAAAGGGCATGACATTGTATACAACAAAAAGAAAATTGAGCGAGAGTGAGACTCGCATATCCTGTTTAGAAGCAATGCAGTTCACAAGTCAAGACTATTCTCAAGTAAGGAGCGAAATGAACAAGCTTGGTCCACTCAGCCAAAGAAAGATGATAGAAAGTTGGCCAAAATGAGCGCTAAAGACTTTTCGAGAGATCTCCTCCAAGTGCGAATACCATGCAAGCATATTCTGTCAAGGTCATTGGATTTTCAATGAGACCGTTGTGACTCCACCAGTTGCATTTGTAAATATGTTTGGAATGATGGTTTTTTTCGGAAACGGTTAATTCGTCAATCTCGAGAATCATCGAATCGGTTCCATCCATTCGAATCAATCAAGTTCAAATGCATTTGGGAAGAATAATCACAAATTGAAGGCCACCGCAATTTAGCCAAGGCCATAGGGCAATATCCCTGCCAACCAAGCCGAGGCACGGTGCTTACATGTACGTCGGCTCCCGACAAGCGCACCAAAAATTTGTTTCCCAAAGTTTGTTTCTGGGCTCTCCTCAAGGAACAGAGAGGCAACTCACTTCTTGCCAAGCCTGAAACTAATAACGTTATGGGCGGAGGGTGCTACGTGTCATTGGTTGGGCTTGACAGATAAAAATTCAAAGTTTAGACAGAAAAAACACAATTTAGGGCCAAAAATCGAATTTTTTTATAAATATGGCATTAAATACAAGAGGGTTACAGTGTAGGGTATGATGCTAGTTGCACCTGGCAAAAACCTATTCTACTCCTACGCTAAGGTTTGCGAGAGATGAAATGTAAAAGAGGCAGGATTGCGAGAGATGAAATATTAGGAACAACAAAGTAAATCAAATGAAAGTATTGCATTAGTAGTGTCTGTTTGGATATCTGTGGATGTGTATCTCCTTTCTTATATACTTAACGAGTGAGTCATTTCTTCCTTATGCGTAACCCCAAGTTCTAGTGGGCTCACATGCTCACTACACCTCTGGAGTAGCCATTTGCTCTGTCCCATTGACATTTGTATTCTCTAGATTTGAGTGCGTAAGCTTTGCAACTGTTTCAGGGCGATAATGCTCTTTAATTCGTCCACTTTAGGGGGTCAATCGCCTTTGCTTTTAACTTGTGATTGGTTCCCGGTGCTCCTGTTGCTCGCCTGAGGCTAGATGTACCATGCCCATAACTTGCACCCACCCTTGCTCGTGCTTACCTCGTTAGCGTCGCCCTTGGACCAGCCATAAATTGTGCTTTACTATCCCATAGTGGGTCCATCATGAATTCTCTCGGGCCTAGCCTTAAGTGCGATTTTTAGCGATAACAGTATCACGAAGGAACATACTGAGCTTGGATGTATCCTAGCTAATTTGGCTGTAACTCATTCCATTATTAAAATATCAATGATTTATTAAGAAAAGGCATTCCAACAAAAAAAAATTAGAGAAGGTATGCCAGTATGTTGAAGGTGAAGGTGATATTAAGGAGGGGGGGGGGGGGGGGGGGGGGGGGGGGGGGGGAAGAAGGTGACCGGAACATAGGAATGGTTTTATATGGTAACACCCTCGCTCGGGCTTGAAATTTTATTTCAACCAAAATTGCCAAAAGAGAGTATAAATGAGAAAGCTTAAACGATGAGCCCCTGATTTTATATGTTAACAAAGTATCGGGAGGTGGGGGGTCATGGATTTGAGTTTGGATAGAAAGGATTGGGTTAAAATCAAAGGCGTTGCAGCGAGAAATGAGAAGCATGTTTCTTTGGTTGAAAGAAGCAGGGTTTTGCTTCAGTACCCTGAGGCGGATCAAACATATACAACAGGATTGAGTCCACAGTACAGTACAGTACATTGCTTCATATAAATAAAATTGGCAACCTCCACTGCAGAATTTATCTAGACTGTTAAAGTGCTACTGGGGAAGGAATCGTCAAAATGAATTGCGATGCAGGCAAGAGGAGAATGGAGCAGATGTTGTGGGATTCTGTGATAGTGAATTTAAATACATAGGTTATGAAAATTTAGGGTGGTGCTGCAAAGCAAATAGCATTAATGGAATTTATCTAGGCAGAATGCCTTTTATAGGAGCTCAGTTAACAAACAAACCTCAGTTTGGGTATCAAGTTACAAAAAATTCTCCAAGCTACGACATTTCATTCGATTTTGGGTATTCATTTATTCAAATCCCCTTCAAATCGCCCAAAGTCAAAATTGGGTCACTATTCACCCAATTTGGCGTGTGCTGGAGGTTGACGTGGACTATCCACGTGGCAATGCGCACGCGGTTGGCGTCCTTCACTGAGGTGGACCAACGGGAAATCGACACGTGGCATGTAGGTCCCAAATAAAAAAATATTTTAAAGTGTGAAGTGGATGTTTTTTATTAAAAAAACTCTAAGAAAATTATTTTATCTCATTAATTTAATATCCAAATAAACAACTAAACTAAACAAATTATTAGATTGATTAATTTTAATATGATTTTGTAGTGTTATTAATTTAATATTCAATTAAACTAATAAATTTAACTAAAAATATTATTTATTTACCATATTTTTTAAATACATCAAAATTAAAAATTAAAAAATTATTTCTAAAAATAGTGTCCAAAAATTAAATCACATGATCATTTAATAATTTTTTTGATAATATTGTTATCGAATTATTGTTTTTAAAATATTACGGTACAATGATTTTTTACATTTAATAACCAAACCCACACATTATAACCTAATATATTTGATAATATTTATCAAATTATAACCCAATTCTTCTCTTTTAAGAAAAAAAAAATTGGGAACACTGCAACTCCTCCTCCTCCCTCCCTACCGCCGTCTCTTTCTCCACCCCCTTCACCGTCGCCATCGCCATCCCATCCCTCCTCTTCCAACCCCAACCATCAACGACTATTGTGTGGTGAAAAAATTCAAACATTACCAGAGCAAAAGAATAAAACCTAGTTTATAGTCAATTTGTTTTTTTGGACTCATATTAGTAACACTTCTTTCTTTGTGTTTCGGTTTTTTAGACGAGAACTGTACAAGTGAAGCCCTTCTCAGATCTAGCGAGCGAGCGAGAGGTTCACGAGTTCTTCTCCTTCTTCGGAGAAATCGAGCACATCCACATCTTACGGTGCTTGGCGGCGGCAGGAGAGCACGCGGTGGTTACTGCAAGCCATGGTAACCTCAGTGCTCGGCACGACAGCTACGGAAAGGCTCCTCAGCAGCCTTGTCATGTGTGCGCGGCCTGAGGGTGGGTCGCCGACACTCGCAGGTTGAAGTTCGGCCCGATTTTCCCTCAACGACGTTGATGAAGGCCAGATTCTGTTAGATCTCGTCCGGTCTGGACCGATCTGCCCGGTTGGCTAGTAGTCTCATGCTTGGCTCCGGCGTTTTGTCTTTTGGTGAAGGTGTGCTTGGCGTCGAGGGTGTTGACGGGAGCGGGCAGCAGGCAGTGTCGGCTCTGGCCGAGGCGCGTCCGGGGTCGGCTCTTTGAGATCTAAATGGATCCAACTCGGATTCAACCAGATTTTGATGTATCCTAGTGCACAAGTCCGATAAGCAGCTACTCTATAGGGCGGCTGTCGATGAAGATTTTCTCCAGTTGAGGGGACTTCACCGTCTCCCTGCATTTTTTTGCGAGTGAAAGTGCTTGAAAAGCAATATAAGTTCTTGATGAATACCAACATAAGTTCTTGGTGTTCCCATAAGTAATCATCAGCAAATTCCATTATTTTCCATCAATTTTTTTTTCTGTTTTAGAAACATTTTCCAGCAAGATTATGACCTAAGCCGATTGACCCCAGACAATATATGTATGCCATGTTGCTGCCTCCAATGGAAAAGATTGATAATGATATTTCTGTGGGTTTAATATTATGAAATTCCAACACTAACTAAATATCTAAATTAAATACCACATTTGTGGGTTCTTGTTATCGAGTTTGTGATGACAATAGAGATATAATCACAGGAAGCGATGTTATCAAAAAAATTATTAAATGATCATGTAGATTTAATTTTTGGACACCATTTCTAGAAATGATTTTTAAATTTTTAGTTTTTATGTATTTTAAAAATATGGTAGATAAATAATATTTTTAGTTAAATTTATTAGTTTACTTGGATGTTAAATTAATAACACTACAATAATGTAATTGTTAAATTAATCAATACAATAATTTGTTTAGTCTTTTTGTTTATTTGGGTATTAAATTAATGAGATAAAATGATTTGCTTATAATTATTTTATTAAAAACATCCGCTTCACACTTTAAAATATTATTTTATTTGGGACCCACCCCTCCCCTACGTGCCACGTGTCGATTTCCCATTGGTCCATCTCGATGAAGGGCGCCAACCGAGTGCGCATTGCCAGGTAGACAGTCCACGTCAACCTCCAGCACACGCCAAATTGGGTGAATAGTGGCCCAATTTTGACTTTGGGCGATTTGAAGGGAATTTGGATGAATGAGTACCCAAATCGAATGAAATGTCGTAGCTTGGAGGGGAATTGAATTTTTTGTAACTTGATACCTGTGAATACCCGACCCAAAATCACTTGGGCCTATTCACCTAATCCTTTCACCTTCTTCCACGGGTGAATCCCACGTCTATGGAGTCGCCACCCAAATTTTATTAAGGGCAAAATTTGGAAAAAGCCTTCATATGACTCCTTTAGGCAACATGGTCATAGCGAACCAGAGACATGGGATCGGGGGTTAGTCACGGATGGGAAGGTGTTAGGCACCCATCCATGTTGGGTCGAAACCTTGTGCAATTGAAGAGTAAAGGTATGTCTTGTGCAAGTGTGCAAGTGTAGAACCAAGTCACATAAAAAATAAAAAAATTAAATTGGAGGGGAAAGAGAAGAAGGTACGGAACAAAAGGAAAAATAAAAATATTTGGGCTGGAGTCTCCACCATTAGAGGCCACCTATGTACCCCGGCGACCGGGTTCAAAACCCAAGTAGTTCATGACATGGCATCACATCAATCACACAATCAACAAAAGCATCATCAAATAACCAACAAGCAGCAATCAATAAAGTGCGCAGTAAAAAAGGGGTTAGAACACTTAGCTCGGTTGTTGGTCAGAAACTATGGGTCGTCTTCTACTGGATTTTGGACAACTCATATGGCCGATTCAGCTTCTTCTCTCAACAACAAAGTTGTAGCTCTCCCTCTTAGCTTCCAGAGAGTCCAAGATCACGGCAATCCGACTTCTAGAACTCGAAATATGAATTATTTTCTGAGACTGCTCGCATCAGGTCCTTCCACTCGGGTTGTCTATCTTCTTGGCTCCTAGATTGCTTTTGGTTGCTTCCTTCTCTTGATCTCCTCTTGATTTCCTCTTGCTGGCTTCTTTCTTGATGCCTTCCCAGAAAAATTCTCCAGAGTTTCTGCCTATAGAAATGTTTCTAGGCTTGGAGAGGTAAAGTTTCTCCAAGCACTCAAGGCTTATGGGTGTATGTGTGAGAAAAATTGTGTCTCCTTTGAAATATGTGTTAGGGGTCCTATTTATAGTGCTCTGGGTGTTAGTGTAATATGCCCAAAAGCCAATCATTGGATGATTGTATATAGTCATGTATATACATTAAGGTTATTCCAATAAATATGTTTATGAGATAAATCCTTGCACATATTTATAACCCTAGAATATTTTATATTCTTAAATGTCCTTAGTCGATTATTATTATGGATGGGTTGTAATAATAAATTAAGACTAGCGTATGTTGAGAATTATATGAGATATGAATTCTACATACGGGTAGAAGTTAGAGAACTTGTGGACTGGACCGACCCATAAGAACATTACATGGAGCGTTATATGATTGTCATTAGTGGTTCTTATATGTATTGTCCTTAGACCTGAGATCATCAAGGTTCCCAACATGTGAGCCATATACTTTGATATTACTCTTGGCTATTCGTAACTGCGTAGACCTTAGTGTAATCATTGGGTATATGATAAGTGTGTAGTGGGTTTTGTATGATCAAGATGGAATTCGTCCAACCCATATAACGGGTATATTATCAGTTGGGCCTCTTGATAGAGTTGAACTGTAAATGCATGGCCATGCTCGGATTATGTGATATGGTGATATCATTAGTATCCGTTTTACACAGTTAACTCGGGGATCAAGAAAAGTTGGATCAAACATATGCGAGATTGACATATTCCGTGTCTCGTGTTTGATCTTGATAATGGGACGAAAGGACAATGACATGTTCCGAGGCATAATGAATCAATACTGATCTTGTCGTTTGGGTAGCAATGATGTGTTGCTAGACACCGCTCATTGTTTATAATTGTAAAATGAGATTTTACAATTATTACCATACGTTACAAGTGCCTACAGGGTCACACACTTAGAACTGTTTATTCGAGTTTGTGGTTGAACCATGGTTGGACCGTGGTTCGACCAGGTGGTTGGACCGTGGTTCGACCAGGTGCTTGGACCAGGGTCATTTTGGCTCACTAATTATCTGAATTATTGAACCAGAATTAGTGATGTGATGTATTGATACATGATAATGCATTAGTGGTAGACAAGATAATGAGAATCTTAATCATGATAGATGGTGGACCATTATGTTGGCCATTGTCTCCATTCACTTTATGCATTAGTGGGTGTGGATAATTAGATTATCTTGCTCTTGCAATTCTGAGTTGTTGAGACTTGAGAGAGTTTTTCAGACTTGCAAGAACACACGCACACTTCTTTCTTTGAGAAAGAAAGAAAACACCACAAACACAAGTTCTAGCTCCCGGAAATCTGCAGCTAGTACTGTTGTTCGGGAGTGCTCGGGTTGGTAATCGTGAGACGATTTCCGGCTAGTTATCGACAGTTCGTGTGGATACCGTAGAGGAGCCGGATTTCTTGTCGGGTTCTTGCTGATTCTACACTACAGTTGGGTGAAAGACATCAACCAAGCCAGGTACGAAAAATTATTATTCGGTTTAGTTAGCTTCACTTGGATCCTCCATGAGTACCTGGTATTTCTGCTGCCTTTTTTATTGTCAAGATTGCATGCCCGGTTACTTACACTGGAAGTCTAGGGGTGTGGACCTGCTTAATGGTGAAGATTGTGCACGAAAATCTGGTCCAAAACCGCGTAGGTTCGAATTAGAAAAAAAAATCAGAGAAAATCGGGGGTTCTGGGCACCTATGACCGCCGGCAGACCACCAGTGCCGGCGGTCATGTGAGGATGACCGCGACGACCGCCAATCACCCCGCGTGTCACTCGTTCTTTCCTTTTTTGACCCCCAATTAGACCTGGCAATTCGTGTTGTCGTGTCGGGTAATTGGGTTCCAAATATTCAACCCGACCCGACCCATTTAATAATCGTGTCGTGTCATGTCCAGCCCGTTTATTATCGTGTTGGGTTCGGGTTGACCCGCGGGTTACCTATTAAGTCTAACAAGCCTAAAAATTAGTTTGAAATTTTTCTATTTTGCGTATTTTTTAAGCAAATAGGCATATAATTAGATTTTCTCATATATTAAATAAAATTATAAATTATAGAATCATAATATAATAATATTTTAAAGCACTTATAGAAATATTTTTGGATAATTTTAATAACTTTAGCTTTAAATATTGAATAAGTCTTATATTAAATCAGTAAAATATCTATACCCTAAATATAATCGGGTCATAAACAGGTACCTATTGGGTTGGCGGGTCAACCCGCGATCTGACCTGCTAATTTTCGTGTCGTGTCGGGACGACCCATTTAACTAAACGGGTTGAAAATCTCTAACCTAAACCTGCTAATTTCGTGTTGGGTTGTCGTGTCAATACCCGTTTTGCCAGGTCTACCCCCAATCCCCCTAATTTAGCTCTAACTTGATCCTACCGCGTAATTAACCCCTAATTAACCCAGAATCACTCAATTACTTGATCCCCACTCCCCTAAATCATTCCAAGATTGATTGATTACACATTGATACCCATTTTAAGCAAAATCATACCAAAAATATAAAATCTACTTAAATGATAATTTAACTATGATTTTCCACAAAAATCAGAGCTAAAATTAGCCTGCAAGAAATGTGTTAATGGGTTGGATAAACTCTGGAGAATTTATTAACTTGGACCCTTAAACCCATTTCTAACCCCAAAAATAAATCATCTCAATATAATTGGGTTAGAAACAACTAAAAGAGCCCAAGCAACGAAATGGAATGTATTTTAATGTAAATAAACCTTATTATATGTTTTACCCTAAGATTAAATCATCTCATTAATCCTAAGGTTTAAGTGCATAAATGTTTAGATTATCAAAATACATTAATTTTACTAAATTAAATTCTTATCATGCCTTAACTCAAAATTAAATCATCTCATTAACTTCAAATTTAGAATCTACTTTTAATAAAATGTTCATGGGTCAAATTTGAGTGTTTACAATACCCAAACTGTGTTTACAATACCCAAACTGAGATTTTTTGATTAACTAAGATCCTACAAAGGGCATTCTAGCCTCGTTTGACTTACCATGGAAATCAAATTTGGAGTCGGCCTAAAATGGTTACAGTTAGATACATCAGTCTCTCCCTAAACTTTAAATTCGGTCCATGCATTTGGACCTCATCCGTGAGCTTGAGGCATGTACACAAATTCAGGCCCAGAATAAAAAGGGTTGGAATTTGGATTCTGATTTAATTATGAGGAGGACTGAAGAAGAAAGTTCAATTCTTGTGGAACAGTAATGAACGGAATCGATATGGCATGTGCTGGCGGCCTGGTGCTATCCATCCGGCCCTCCAAAGCCGGAAAAGGATAGGTCTACAAAATTAAATTCCTCACCAATAAATTATCAGAGATAAAGCCGACACGCTAACGAATTTGTCAAAGAGTAAATGCTTGAGGTTGACCTCCAAAATTGCGCCTCACAGACACACACACACTCTCTGCTGCCCACTCTGTCCCACCTAGAAATCACAAACAAACCACCAAATATTTTCTTTCAACCTCTAGTCTACACACTTAATCTTTCAAATCGTGGACCAAGTCTCAAAACACTTGAAGCCCATAATCAGAGACCGATCGATCAAAATGGGAAGCAGTACTACTCAAGTCTGTGGAGGAGAGGGAAACCATGATGATCATCATCCCATAACTATCTGGGAGGTGAACAAGGAACGCTTGGAGTTGATGCACCGGAAAATCTCCGACCCACCAAAACTACTGACAAAAGCTGCGGCCAAGAGCTCATGTTGCATCTTCAGGGTGCCCCAGCGCTTCATGGACATCAACGGTAAGTCTTACCAACCTCATATTGTCTCCATAGGCCCCTATCACCGGGGTGACCCAAACCTTAAGATGGTTGAAGAGCACAAGTGGAGATATCTGGGCACACTCCTCTCTAGGATCCACACCAGAGGCTTATCCTTGGAACACCTGTTGATGTCAGTTGGCCAACTCGAAGCCAAAGCCAGAGACTCTTACTCTGAGACCATCCATCTAGACACCCATGAATTTGTGGAAATGATGGTCCTGGATGCCTGTTTTGTCATCGAACTGTTCCGAAAAGTTGGGAACGTTGTCCAATTTGAGGCCGACGATCCTATTGTCACCATGGCATGGATCATCCCTTTTTTTTACAGGGATTTGCTTAGGCTCCAGAATCAAATCCCCTTCTTCATTCTCGAGTGTTGCTTTGATCTGTCGAGAATGCCCGGAGAAGAATCAGGGCCTTCCCTGTCCAGCCTGGCTTTGGGATTCTTCAACAACGCAATGCAAAGACCCGATGATATCATTGCCAGGTATGACAATCTCAAGGGTAGGCATTTGCTGGATTTGGTGCGGTCAAGTTATATTGGGTTTGACCTTCACGAGCCATTGGCGGATCAGGATGAGAATAAACCAACTCCTATGATTCATAGTGTTTCCAAGCTCCGCCGCGCCGGAATCAAGCTCAGGGAGGGGAAGGGTGACAGTTTCTTGGTGGTGAAATTCAGCCACGGGGTGATAGAAATGCCCGCCATAACCATTGATGAAACCATGAGCTCTTTCTTGCTAAACTGCGTGGCATACGAACAGTGTCACATGGGGAGTTCCATGCACTTTACAACCTATGCAACATTTCTGGATTGTCTGATCAACACATACAAGGATGTTGAGTATCTTACGGATCACAACATAATCGAGAACTACTTTGGTACGGATTCGGAAGTGGCAAGATTCATAAACGATTTGGGGAAGGAAGTGGCGTTTGACATCGAGCGGTGCTATTTGTCTAAGTTGTTCAACGACATTGACAATTATTACCACAACAGTTGGCATGTGCAATGGGCTAGCTTCAAGTATACTTATTTTGATACTCCTTGGTCTTTTATTTCAGCGCTGGCTGCTTTGGTTCTCCTGCTTCTTACCGTAGCACAGACCACCTACACCATTTATGGTACTTACAAATAAATGAATCAAAAATATTTTTATATTATAAGCCAGGGATTCCTTTTTTATGCTAATATAATTAAGCTTGAGATTATGGCGTTATGATTTGATATCTAGAGAGTTTACTGGTTGGTTGTATTGTATTGACATTCTATAGTCTACGTGTCAATCGTGGAATTCTTTATTGCAGGGAGACATTTTTTTTTGTTTTTCCATCCAGTTTCCGGAGTTTTGCCTCGACTAATCCGGACTCAACCTGGATCGCGCACCTGGTTATGGTGGGTGAGTCTCCCAATTGGGGGATTTTGGGCTTAAACGAAGACTCGAACCCGAGACCTCGCTTAAGCGGAACAAGTAGCTTACCACTTGACCCAACCCATATTGGTTAAAAGGGAGACATTTATGAGTGATTTTCATAACTTGGGTATTATACTAGTATATCTTTTAAGACGTGGCTGATATCCATTTTTCAGGGTTATGACTTATGACAAAGCTGCTTCCTGTGCATTGACCAATTCTTTTTTGGCTAGAAGGAAAATCATCTACTAATCAACGGATAAAGGATCTAATCATCCATGTACTGGAGCGTCTGGTTGAAATTCTTGGGAAGCCCCGACACTTGCCATTGCGTGCATGACCAACTGACCGACTGTGGGCAAATTCCTCGAAGAATAGTATGTCCACGACTCTTGGATGTACCAGTACAGTAAAGCTTAAGAAAAACAGAACATCTAATGTTTCAAGATTGGAAACAAACTTTCTTGGGATAAATTGTGCAAAATGGGAAAGATGGTGCCAACAAACGGAGCAAAGACATCATATTAACATGTTGCTCAAAAATAAATAATGCATAGGCAGGAATTTGCCTGCTAAAAGTTGGCATGGCCCATACTCGCACAATTGCGTTGTATAAAACCTGAACTAATACCAGTATATTAGATCTAAAATTGGAAGGAAATTCAATTGGTGATTCTTCTCTTAATTATTAATTTGGGAGAGGCAATGCATACATGCATTGCTCCTCCAGTATGTGCTAGGAAGGTGCCATTGGCGATATTGTTCCAAAAGGGGGACTGAGTTATACGACTGCGTCTCCTTTCGAGAATTAAGACTTTTATGATTCAAAGCTGTGTCTTTTGACCGTTGAGATGTAGTCCTCGATCGTATACACCTGTCTATATATAGAGGGCAAGGCCAATCCTCGTCCTTCAACAAAAAAGACGGAGACGACAATTAACAAATATCACTTTGTTCTCAACTAAGCAGACAAAACTAATCGCCAACAAGTCACTCCAAGTAACTCCTAAAACCTCTCAAGACTCCTCTTGGAGCAAAGTTTCAACAGACATGAGCTCCAGCATTCCTGCAATTAATGACCAGTTGCAGTATCATTTTAACAGTACGGTGATGGGTAGTTTTCCTCAGCCTACAAGACCCATTAATTGCTTCTCTAATTTGGAGGAGCCTATCCAATATGAATATGATTCCCCTCAAACTTCATACACCTATAACACAGACAATGTGGCGCCATTTGAGTCTCGGAGACATGATCAAGAAACGGAGGATGGCGAGAAAGAGACAATGGAGGCACTACTTGGGGCCATTTCGGAATTGCACGACAAGCCTCCTGCCAGTGTTCGAAGCAAAGTGAATTTGGACGAGCTTAATGTTCCAAGAAAGCCATCGTCAGGAAGCAGGGGCGTGAAGTCGACCAATTCAACTTCCACGCGTGGAATAGATGAAAAGGGATCTTTGGCCGAGTTATCGCAGAAGCTTGAGCGGTTCAAAATCAGGACCATACAAGCGGGAGGGGTGGTTGTCAAAGACGAAGAAGAGAAATGATCATCATATATGACTTGATATACTAAGGACTCTTGTAAAAATCTTTTTTGGGGTTTATAGTCACTTGATTTCACTTAATTTCCTTTCATATGAGATAGTGAAGTTCGACGTGTTTTTTAAGTTAGAAATGGAGACGAATTATTCATTGGTAAAAGCCTTATTTTCTCAAGTGCGTGTTCTCTGTTTCAACTTTTGAATTACTGAGGCTGTACAATAACCTAAATATTTCGGATTTTGCATTTTTTTTGGTGAATAATAACTTTATTAATCAACCCAATGAGGGTACAGAACGTGAATTTTCCATTTTTAACTCTCTTTCCATTCTTTTTTTATTATTATTTTTCGTAAAAATAGGGACTTAAAAGCCACTTATTAATCAACAACCTGTACAAATTTCGAGCCACTGGCTCCTACCAGGTCCTTAAACAACAGGGGACCAATCTCCTTACAAGTTTTAGTGTATTTCTTTATCTTTCCTATAATTTCTATACCTCTATTAGCATAAAAGTCAGCACAAGCATTTGCTTCCGTAATATGTATGAGCAAAAACAATCTCCCAATCTCGTCTCAATAACTCTTGAATCTTTCTACAAAGTATACTCAAATCATTGTTATAAGAAGGATTCTTTTCAATTGGTTCAACTGCAGCTGATGAATTCATCTCAAGCTCAACCTTCTTCACTCCTATTGTCCACGCCATCTCCAGTCCTACCTTAGCTGTCCAAAGTTTAGCCCTTAAAGTATTACACCATCCAACTCCTCCTGCAATGCCTTGAATAAATCGGCCATCTTCATCTCTTATCAGCTTTCCAATTCTAGCCTGACCTGGATTTCCTTTACTAGCCCCATTTGTGTTAATTTTAACCAATCCACGCTTCGACCTTTTCCACATTATCAACTGGTCCTCCCTGCAGCCGCCCAAAACATTATTTTGGCAACTACATGCCTTTAAATGTCTCAGGAAGAGCTTTCCAGCTCTTACACACATCTCCAAATCTATAGGATTTTCCGGGCTAAAGACCATGCTATTTCTCTTTTTCCAAATGAACCAATACACTACCCCAAACATTATATCCCAATCAGCCCTCATAGAGTTATTCTTTTCATTAGATAGGTTAAGTTTGAGCCAATCCAATAAAGAAGTATCAAAAAAGTCAGGAAGATAGCCAAACTCCAAAAAAAATAATTGCATACCTGCTTAGCCTCAATCTCTCAAAACATGCAGCACGCGTTCACACTTAACATCACAGCAAGGGCATTTTCATTGTCAATAAATCCACGATATTTCGTTTGTACATTCGTCATAATACGGCCATGAGCCACTTGCCATAAAATAGTCCTAATTCTTTGAGGACTATTCCACTTCCAAAATTGTTTCCACACCCATCTTTCTCCTTCCATTTGCTCAGATTTAAATACTTTTACGCTGAACCAACTGAGAATTGGCCATTCTCCCCACATGCCCACACAACTATGTCCTCAGGAGCATCAAAGTAGGGAGGAATATAGCTAAGATATTCTGGCTCACCAGCTCATGAAAATAGTTTCTGATTTCCTCCAAGTCCCATTCTCCCTCAATAGTAACAAAATCAACTACCTTCTTCTCCAATATATTGTTGGCCCAGAAAAGGCTAATTTGTTGTGTTGAATTAGCTTTTCCTCTTTTTCGAATTTTCTGTGATTTGACTTGACACAGAAGCCAAATGTGAAACTTGAATGAAGTGCGAAGATGAATGCAGGAAAGCAAAGAACACAGGCAATTTATAGTGGTTCCCCACTCAAGAGTACATCCACTACCTAAAGGTCCCCCCTTTAGGATTTCTAAACTATCCACTAATTTGGCTTTTACAGGCGAGCCAAATAACCTCTGGTACACAAGTTTTTGCGGGCTGAACTTGCTAAACCTAACCTAAAGCTGAATCTAGCTTTGTCTACCCAACAAGATTATCCCCTAATCCTGCTGATTATAACCTTTCCCAAGGCAAAGCTTCAAGAGTGACTCACTCAAGAAGTTACACAAACTAAGCACAAGAATATCTCTCAATGTAAGCTCTTTTCTCAACTTAGAATCTCTTGAATAGCTAGGTTAATTTGCTGTGAGGCTTCAATCCTCTATTTATAGATTCTAAGGATGGGGAGGAATGTCTTCCAACGGCTAGATTGCTTCCAGGTGGCGCACAAGTTGACTTCTTTCTTTAATTAAGAACTGTCAACATTTGGCTGTTGGCTGAACCATAACTGGTAATTATTTGGGCAGAAATTGTTCTTCAATCTTCAAAAAGTTTCTCCAAAAATGGAAATGAGGACCACCAGCTCTTTGATGGCATGAAAGAGGGTGTGAGGACCACTTTTCTGACCGTTAGTTGACTCTTGGAGACCAAGTAAATCCGTTGTTTTAATTGCACAAAAGTCAGCCACTTTTCGGGATCACTTCTCCAACTGCCCAGACGGTGACGTTTTGGTTCGACGGAAAAGCCACGCTGAAGCCAAATCTTCATGGTATTTGGTTTCTGCCAGAAACCAAATTTTCTGCAAATGCTTAAAACACACAAGGGCTTTCCATACTGTTTGTTAATCATCAAAATAATAATGTAGCCATTGAATAATTATCAGAAATATACTAAGCAAGATTAGTCTTAATTAATTACTTAATTAAGTGCTTAACACATGTTTAGGCTATCAATCTCCCCCTTTTTGATGATGATAAACATGTTGTCTATTTTCCATTAAAAATAGTGGTTAGAAATAATTTAACCGGATAAGCAAACTCCCCCTGTTTTAAAGCATAATTCGAGAAAATTTTAACGCATTCATTTGGCTCGATTTTTCAGCCAATTGCTCCCCCTGAGTATATGCATTGTATACTAAAAATGCTAAAGGCTTTTAGCCAATAGCTCCCCCTGCATAAGAGCACCGTATACAAGTTTCTCTTGTATGATTTCATACACAAATTTCATACAAGTATCTCTGCAAAGAAATTCTCAACATAACATTTGGCTTAACCATCAGCCAAATATATCATCGATTAACAACATTATGAGCACATAAGTATTTCCTGCAATAATTATTTGGCTTTCACATCAGCCAAATCTATCAACATTATAAGCTCATCAACATTTGGTTGTCTCACAGAGCCAAATGTTTGTTCCCTGCATAAAAATTACATACATAATATATCGCAGCAGCAGTAGAACAAATAACAATCACATAACAACATTTATCTCCCCCTTTTGACATCAGCAAAAACAAATAAGATCCAAAGGAGATAATAGATAGCATCACAAAAAAAAATATCCAAAGCAAAGCCAAAAGATTCGACTTACAAACCAAATATGAGCAGTAGTAATAAAAGAGTACTTATGCAGAAATAGATATAAAAAGAGTACTTATGGAGAATGCAATGCATGACCTAAAGCATCAGATCTGTTGGAGCATCATTCATCATCAGAATCATCTTTAGAGAGGGCTGCAGAGATTTAGTTGAGCTTTTCAAAGATCTTCTTTTGAGACTTCTTCATTTGGTTGCGGATAGAGCTGACTTCATCTTTTAGCTCACTGATCTCTCCATTGAGAGTAGTCACTTGCTTTGACACCTCACCAATCTTCAAACCCTTTCCAGCAGATTTGGTCACAGAATACTCACCATCAGGATTTGGCTTGATAGACATTTTAGCCAAAGTATCCGAATTGATCTTCTTGAGAACAATTGGCTTATCAACAAGAGTAGGAGTGATCATCAATTTCTTGGCCAGAAGTGAGATCAAGGAACCATGAGAATGTTCCTTGTGAAGAGCCGTGTGATGAAGGATAAGTATACCAAAGCATATGAAGGATTTCTTAATGAGGCATGCCAGAATCCATTGATCAAGTTTCTTGATCACTGTCCGAGAGTTTTTCTTTGGCATGATAACTCGAGTCAGTGTGTACATCAGAGCTCTGTCTTTGGGTTTCAAACTGTTGTAATGACCCGACTCAAGGCTATTGAAGAGAATCTGGTTTTGCTTGGAGTGACATGGAGTTTTGGGAATGTTAATTGGAGTCCCGGATGCTGAATCGTAGAATCTGATCTCCCCCAGTTTGATTTTTAGCACTTCACAGATTAACTCTGTTGTCACCTTGATTCTCTTGCCTTTGATGGTTGTCTTGATGCACTCAACTAGCCCCTTATTTTCATACTCAACACTCATGTTGTCATAGAAGTCCTTCATAAGAACTTCATAACCTTGTACCTTTAAAGTGGCTAAGGTTTCGAGAGTAGCATCCTTCAATAGTTTTGTTACTCCAATGGCCTTAAAATCATCAAGCTCCATTGTAAAGGTAGGAGTATGAGTGAAATACTTCTTCTTACGCCTCTTCTTGAATCCAGATTTTGACAGATTCTTAAGCTTTCTCTTGGCTGGTGCAGGAGTAGTTTCTTCTTCTTTCACGGACTCCTCATCCTCTTCCTCATCTTCTTCAGCCTTGTTAGACTCTTCATTATCTCCTTCATCCTTGTCCTCATCTTCATCACTGTTATCCTCATCTTTATCTTTCTTCTTGCTCTCATTCTCCTCTTCTGAGTTCGCCTCTTTCTCACTGTCATTTGGCTCATCATCACTCTGCTTAGTGCCAGAGCTTTCTTGATCTTCATCATCTCGCTTCCTCTTCTTGGAATCTTCATGGACAGGCGAGTTCTCACTATGGATCTCATCATCATCAGAATCTACCTCCACAACCTTTTCTCCAAGCTTCTTTCCTCCTCTTCCAAATACTGTCTTCACACGAGTGCTTGGCCTGACCTGTCTTGCTCGAGAGACTTGAGTGGTTGGAGTAAGAGCCAAATGTTTTGGCATCTTTGGCTTTGGCACATCAGACTTTATCTTTGAACTTTCTGTCTCCCTTTCTGGTTCGATGCTTGGAATAACCTTCTCAGTGGCAGATTTGGTCTCAAGCTGAGCCAAATCTCCTTCTGGCAGCAAGCTTTCGTCTTCTTTTGGCTTTTCCTTAGCAGATTTGGCCTTCTCAACAGTCTGGGCCAAATCTTCCTTCTCCTCTTCATCAACCTATTTGGCCACTTCTTTTGCAATTTCAGCAACGTGTACAAGATCATCTGTTGCATCCTTGTTTTCTTCTGAAATGGTATTCCCTGTTGGGATTTCATCAACAATCTCAGTAGTCTTGCTCTTCTCCGTTTCATCTATTTTCTTCTATTCTCCGGATTTGGCTTCTTCATCAGCCAAGTGCTGTTCTTCTGCAGGAGTACTGGTTTTGGCTCGCACAGCAGCCAAATCTTCTTCGTCAGTGTTTTTCATATGAACCAGGACACCACCACAGTTCCTTCATCTTTTCCTCATAGAATTCCTCTGCATCTTTTCCCGGAGGAGGTACAAGTGACCTCATAAAAGCAACAAGCAAATTAGTTTTGGCTTTTGATAAGCCAGAACCCTCATCAACATCCAAAGGCTTAACCTTTTCACTCGATTCAGCCAACTTCTCTATAGCATAATCAGATTTGGCCTTTGCCAAACCAGAACCCCCACCAACACAATCAGCTTTATCAACAGACATAATCTTATCACTAGATTTCTCAACACTCATGATAGTACTATCGACTACAACATTCCTAGCATTAGATTGAGTCTCAATCGATCCTATCAGAGTTTTATCAGCAACATACACCTCTCCAGAACTTGAAACTCGAACACTAAAAGGTTCAAAGGTTAAAATACCGATTTCAAAGATGTTCCCTGGTGGTGCTTCTTCAAGGTTGAATGCATGCACCTTGGAATCTGATTCTTCTCCTGGAGGCACCATGGCTTCTTGGGTCTGAGTCCCAAGTTCGAGTTTCTTGATTTGAACAGCCGCCTCTCTTTCAGGTGAGGTGAAATCAGGGCTCGCTTTCACTTCTTTCTCCTTACCCTTTTTCTTTTCAGGTGTCGAGGCCTTCTTGAAGACTGGTTTTATAGCAGCAACCTTGGTTCTTCCTTTTAATGGTGCTGGGATTTTCGGTGGTTTTTGTTTTGAGAGTGTCTCCTTGAGATTTTTCCCTTTGCTGGTTCTCATAATGGTAAGTGTTTTAGGTTTTGAAGTGTTTGAGTTTCAGAGAAAAACTGAAAAGGGAAGTTGAGGAGAAGGTGGGTAATGGTGGAGAGAGAGATAATCATGGGTTTTTAAAACTGGAAGTGGGACACCACATATAGTCGTTGCCTCAGATGTTGTCTAGTTGACTTTGCACTCTCTTTCTTCTTTTTATTAACCGCTACCTTTTATCCACTGGATAATAGGTTTTGGCTCGTCCATAAACCAAATATTGATGCCTTTGATGATTAGATGACAGTCACGATGTGTCCTCATATGCTCATATGCTTAGTGCAGGTGTGAAATGTGTGACAATTTTATATATTCTAAGTGCTTATGTGTGCAATATGTTATGATATGCATGAACACATTAAAACCAAATATGGAGCCAAATCAGAATACTTATGATATATTGCAAATACCAAGCTCGAGTCTGATTTTGGTGAACTGATCTTCCTTCAATGGTTTGGTAAAGATATCAACCAGTTGATTTTCAGTTCTCACAAACTCAATGGCTACATCCTTCTTCAACACATGGTCTCAAATAAAATGATGTCTCACTTCAATATGTTTGGTTCGAGAGTGTTGCACCGGATTCTTAGTTAGATTGATGGCACTTGAGCTGTCATAAAAGATAGGAACACACTTGAAAGTTAGTCCATAATCAGCAAGTGTTTATTTCATCTATAACACTTGTGCACAACATGCACTAGCTGCTACATATTTAGCCTCGGTTGTGGAAGTAGCAACTGAATTTTGCTTTTTACTTGACCAAGATACAAGTGATTGTTCAAGTAATTGACAAGTACCACTTGTACTTTTTTTTATCAAGAGTGCACCCTGCAAAGTCTGCATCTGAGTAGCTTGTTAGTTCAAAAAAGTTCACATTAGGATACCACAAGCCTAAAGATGATGTTCCTTTTAGGTACTTGAAGATGCGCTTGATAGCTTTAAGAAGAGATTCTTTTGGGCATGATTGAAATCTAGCACACAGGCAAACACTATACATAATGTTTGGTCTTGTAGCTGTAAGGTAAAGAAGACTACATATCATGCCTCTGTATAATTTTACATCAACATCCTTACCATTTTCATCCTTGTCAAGTTTGGTGCTAGTGCTCATTGGTGTCAGACTAGTTTTGGCTTCTGACAAGCCAAATCTTTTCAGCAGCTCTCGTGTGTACTTTGCTTGGTTAAGAAAAATCCCACCATTTTGTTCCTTGACTTGAAATCCCAGGAAGAAATTTAATTCTGCCATCATGCTCATTTCATACTCGCTATGCATAAGCTTTTCAAACTCTTGACAAAGAGATTCATTAGTAGCACCAAATAGAATGTCATCAATATATATTTGCAAAATAATGATATCATCTTTGTTACATTTCACAAATAAAGTTGAATCTACCTTTCCTCTTGTAAAGCATTGTGAAATCAGATATGAGCTTAATCCATCACACTAAGCCCTAGGTGCTTGTTTAAGATCTTATAATGCCTTTTTCAACTTGAAAACATGTTGTGGACGCTCATGGTTTTCAAATCCTAGAGGTTGTTCTACATATAGTTCTTCCACGATATATCCATTTAGAAAAGCACTCTTGACATCCATTTGATAGAGTTTGAAAGATTTAAATGATGCAATTGCAAGCAACATGCGAATGGATTCAAGTCTAGCTACTGGTGCAAAGGTCTCATCATAATCATTACCTTCCTCTTGATTGTATCCTTGTGCAACCAATCTGGCTTTGTTCCTTACCACAGTTCCTGATTCATCAAGCTTGTTCCTAAAGACCCATTTGGTTCCAATGATAGGATGGTCTTCTGGTCTTGCAACAAGCTCCCACACATTATTCCTCTGAAACTGAGTAAGCTCTTCTTGCATTGCCATTACCCAATTTTCATCAAGTATGGCTTCATTTGCATTTTTGAGTTCAACTTGAGACAAAAAGGCAAGGTGTGTGTTGATGTTTTGTAATTTGGATCTGGTGGTTACTCCTCTTCTAGAATCCCTTAAAATGGCCTTAGTTGAATGTCCTCTAGGTGCATAAACCATTGAGCTTCTCGGCTGTGAGCTTGAGCCAGATTCTAGAACATTTGGCTGCACACTACTGTTCTGAACATTTGGCTCGGGAGAAGCCAAATGTTGTTGAGTCTCAATTGGATCAGGCAGTTGCTGATCTTTTGACTCATCAACATTAATATCCTATGGTTGATTCTCAGGAGTAAACTCAGCATCTGTATCATCACTAAGATCATTCAAGTTAATTTCATCAAACACCACATGCATTGATTCTTCAACAACCATGATTCTTTTGTTGTATATCCTATAGGCTTTACTACTCAATGAATAACCAAGAAATATACCATCATCAAACTTAGCTTGAAACTTATCTAGATTATCTTTAGTATTAAGTATGTAACACCTGGAGCAAAATGTGCGAAAGTATGCAATATTTGGCTTTCTATCATGCCAAATCTCATATGGTGTCTTTTCAGTTAATGGACGCAAAGAGACTCTATTTAGGACGTAGCATGCTGTGTTCACACCCTCAGCCCAGAAATAGGCAGGTAACTTATACTCACTAAGCATAGTTCTAGCCATCTCTTGCAAGGTTCGATTCTTCCTTTCCACAACCCCATTTTGTTGAGGTGTTCTAGGAGTCGAAAAAGTATGTTCAATGCCATTTTGCTCACAGAATTGATTGAAAGTGGAATTATCAAATTCTCCTCTATGATCACTTCTGATTTTAGATATTTTGTACCCTTTTTCATTTTGCAACCTCCTAGCTAATGAGTCAAATTCTTGACATGCATGATCTTTTTGAGAAAGAAATAAAACCCATGTGAATCTAGAATAATCATCAACAATAACAAACGCATACTTTTTACCACCAAGACTCACAGTTCTCATAGGACCAAATAGATCAATATGTAGAAGTTCAAGAGGTCGAGAAGTTGATACCACATGTTTTGGCTTAAAAGAACTTTTGATTTGTTTACCGAGCTGACATGCACGACATTTGGTTTTTGCCTCGAACTTTAGTTTTGGCCTCGAACTTTAGTTTTGGCAGACCATTGACCAAATCTTTCTTTGACAGATTTGAGATAAGTTCAAGATTTGCATGCCCTAGCCTTCTGTGCCATAAAGTTGCAGTATCTGTTCTTGCACTAAAATACTTAATCTCAGGATTAGTAACATCATTTAAACATATAGAGTATAGATTACCAGTCCTCTTCCCAACAAACAAGATATTCTCATCATCGACTCTACTTACAAGACATCTAGGATTAGTAACATCACTTAAACATATAGAGTATAGAATACCAATCCTCTTCCCAACAAACAAGATATTCTCATCATCGACTCTACTTACAAGACATCTAGATGATTCAAAAGTAACTCTGAATCCTTTGTCACAGAGCTGACTAATACTAAGCAGGTTGTATTTAAGATTATCAACAAGTAGCACATGCTCAATAGTTGGGTTAGTACCAATCTTACCAATACCGAGGATTTTTCCTTTAGAACTATCACCAAATATAATATTAACCTCGGTGTTTTGAGAGAAGGGATGTAAATTTTAATGGGTCACCAATCATATGTCTTGAACACCCACTATCCAGAACCCATTCATCCCTTGCATCCTGTCAAATGATCAAGTTTTAGGTACCCAAACTAACTTGGGTCCATCAGGGTTAGATTTGGCTTCTTCCGGAACCCAAATATATTTAACATTAGTTTTTTTCTTCCTATGAAAGCATGATTTGATCATGTGACCAACATTTCCATAATAATAACATGTGATATCAAGTCTATGTGAGTGCTCATAATTTCCCTGCCTAGGATGCTCATGACATCTAGGTCTATAATGTGATTGACAAATTTAACTGGAAGATTTAGCTTGTTAAAAACCATATGTGTAGCGCCTACTCCACTTTTTTCTAGTGAACGCCTTTGTTGTCCTAGCAGCATATTCAGGCTATCTTTTCCATTTGTGAACTTCTCTAAGGAACATTTTAGATCCTCTACTTCAGCCTTTAGAGCATCATTATTTTGAATCATCATTTCACACTTGCTCAAATTACTAACTAACTTTTTCTCAAGGTCATTATACGCATTTTTTGCAGCAAGTTTCTCCTTCTTTAATGACTCACAAATAGATAAACTTTCAGCATGTGCCCGCTCAAGAGTCTCATGTGCAGTTTTATAAGATGCATGATCAAATTCAAGCAGATCAATACGTTTCTTATATGAGATATTCTTCTTAAGTGCTTGCTCAGACTTATCATGCAATTCTTCAAAAGCATCTTGAAGTTCATCTAAAGTGTAGTCAAGGGAATCATTTACCTCAGTATCTTCTCGGGCCATTAAACATAGATTTACTGCTTCATCAGAATCTGAGTCACTTGATGAGTCCAAATCATCCCATGCTGACATAGCTTTCTTCCTTTTGCTCCTTGGGAAATCAGATTTGGCTTTTTGATGTGGACATTCTGACTTGATAAGGCCTGGTCGATTGCAGTCAAAATACACCAGTGAGTCTTTCTTTTGTTCAGTTTATTTGGCACCTCGGAAACCTTTTTCATTCATTTTCCTTCTCTTTCGAAGAAATTTGACAAACTTTCTGGTTATTAGTGCCATATCCGCATCATTGTACTCATCACTAGACTCTTGGTCCGCCTTAAGAGCCAAATCTTTCTTCTTTGGTTCTTTCGGTTCTAGTTTAGAACTATGAACTATAAGCTTTCCAATGAGCTCATCTTAAGCTTTCACCCAAATTCCTGCAAAACAATTGGTTATCAATAAATCAATCGAGTTTCTCTTTTTTTTTTATTTGTGCTGATGAATAGTAACGATGACCAGTACGATGAACAGTAATCGACACACTTTTTTTTGTTTTTTTTTTAAACTCGGCAGAATAAAACAAATAACGCAGAAAAATTTAAGGATAGTTGATTGATTTGATAACCTGAGCTCCGCTACCAAAATTGATACGACAACACACCTAGCCGGTCGTAGAAGCACCTTCGTATCTAAGATTGTCCCGATCTCAAATCACCACCAATCGTGCACACTTTATGCACCGTTGTTCTTCTCCTCCTAACAATCCGTGCTAGGCAACAGATGGACGCGATAGCCCCTCCACCTCCTAACCTCTCGGTGCTTGACAACAAAGAAACAAAGCACAAAGGAATATGAATCACAATAGCAAATATCACTACCTGCAATTGTTAGCAAATCCGTAAAATAAAAATAAGCAAAGAGACTCCTCTCTTGTTATGAGAATATTCAAGCTATACTAAACTTTTTATTTCTCAAATATTCTGTCTAACAATGAACCCCTAGGTCTCTATTTATAGAGGAACAAAAGCACCTAGGTCGGCACCTCCTCAACCCTAAAGTCAGCCACCTCCTCAAGTCACTCCTATTACTAGATGGACTAGGATTTTAATTGAGTCCACATAACTTGGACACTAATTAAAACCTTACAATAAAAAACCTAAATAACTAAAGCCCACATTAATCAACTGATTAATAATGGACTAGACTCGATAATTAAAAAGACAAAACTGAATTTTCGGACAGAATCTGTCCATCGATTTCAAGTGCATTTTCATTAAAACAAACGGCAAATTCAGCTTCTAGACTCAACATAAAAGTTGTAGATCTTCGTCTTGTCTTTCTAGAGAGTCCAAGATCGCCGCAATTTGAGTTGTAGAGCTTGAAATATGAATTTATTTCCGAGACTGCGCGCTCCAGGAATTTCTGCACTTGTTCTTCGCGTTCTTGACTTTAATCTCCATCTCTTCTTAAATTTCATGTGAGACCAAATTTTGGAGTTGATTCTGAAAGTAAGCTTATGATGTTAAACTTTGAGTTTGTTGGAATACATCCAAGCCCCATGCTTGTCGCCATTGTTTCCTTCATGGTTGCCTTGGTGTGCATCATTCCTCGAACCTCTAAGCCTGCCTCCGTTTGCATCATGGAGCTAGAAAATCAAAATGACGTCGTTTTGCCAACAAAAACGATGCCATTTTGTGTGCAAGGCCGAACCCTAGGTTTACCCTAGGTATATATTCATCTTTTCTTCCTCTCCCCCCACTTTCTCTCCCTCTCTCCTGATTCAGTTCACTCTACTCTCCCTCCTCTCTTTCCTTTCTCTCTCTCAAACTCTCACTTTTATTTCCTTGAATAACCGCCACCACACACCATATGAGTTCGTTTCTTCGTCTTCCTTCATTCTGCCGCCAACGAGATTCACTGTAAGCTGTGACCATTGAGAGGGCTCGGGGTAGTGGGGACGGTGCCAGACGGTGGAGAACCCGAGGGAGAACTCGAGGATCGTCGTTGCTGCTACAGTTTCGAAGAAGAGGACCTTCGGGCGAGAGCTTCTGTGTGTGCAGATCCCGAGGAACGGCGCGGTGCCGCCCACGAGCACGGGTAAGCCGCTGGATTCTTTTCCTCTTCCTCTTACCTCTCGCGTGTTGGGGCTTTCGGGTCGCCGACGAGGTAAGCCGCATCGCCCCTGTCTCTCCTCCTCCCTTCTTTGTGTCTCGTCGGTTTCTGGGCACAAGGTTTATTGGATTTTTCTTTGGGTTTTTGTGTGTGGTGTTCTTGGGTCTGATGCGTGGTGCTTCGAGTGGATTTTGGCGGCGGGTCAACCGTGTTTTGGATGTGTTTGGTTCCTGTCGAGTTTGATTGGTTTGGCTTTCGATGGTGGCTAGTTCAAAGTACTGATGGCAGCGGGTCAGCTGTGTTCTTTGTTGTGCAGTTCAACAAATCCGGGCTTAGTTTTCCGGTAAGGATCCGAGACCCTCCATACTCTTCCTTCTCTTTTTGTTTCAGTACTCTGAATGCATTGCGTGTGTTGTTCTGGGCAGCGAGGTTGCAGGCCCGGGTTCGGCTTGACAGATCCGAGTAGGAACTAGACAGTGTTGGTCTGGTATTTCTGGGTAAGGATTTGATTCCTTATTCTTTACCTGTTCATTCAATGGATGTTTTTGCAAGTTGATTGTTTGGATTGAATGTCGTTTTCTGGATGCTCGGGTTGGAAGCCTGTTGTGGGTTGATTTTCGGGCTGTTGTGGAGTTTTCTGATGAGTTGACTGGAATCCGGCAAGCTCGGGAAATTTTCCGGCGAGGCTCGGGTGTTGCTCCGACGAGACATATTTGTTCTTCGGCTAGACACGGTATTTTCCGGTTTTAGTCGCGGTTATGTTTTGTACATAGTTAGTTACGTTTATCGGGCATATGTACTATTAATTTTAAAAGAGACCTAGTGGAAACTGAGTGTGACACATTGAGAGATGCGTGGTCGGTATTCCACCGACGCGGGTAGAACTGTTAGGCCGGAAAGGCTGGGTCGGGTTTACTAAGTGATATGATTTTCGTGACGGATTGGGCCAGGCCTATTAACTTCTTTATGTGTGATTCATGGATGTCGAATGGGCTTTAGGCCCAAACAAGGACTGAATGCATGATTTAGGCTTTAGGACAATGGATAAAAAGAAAACTCGATAATTATTATTGTTATGGGCTCTAAACCTAATAAGAAATTTAGGATAATGATTGGGCTTAAGGACTCAAATTGATATATCGGAATAAGCACGTTTTAGCGTACTTTTGTCATATTTTTATGTGGACCTTATGTGTGGTCGTGTCTTGGTTCTAATATAGGATATGTTGAGGTGGAATGAAGCTTCGGCTTCCGAGACAATTAATATGGTGAGGACATATAAACCTTTGTATGCATTACTGCCTACAATACTCAGTTAATGGACATGGTAATTATTGTGTGGCATTGAATGCTGTATGCATGTATGCATGTATGCTTGCTCTGCTGATGTCATGTTTGCACTTTGTATCTAAATGATAATACCTTGGATGTGGCCTGATTATGTGAATTTTGTGCCTGTGTGATATGATATGCCGGTTGAGCATGATTTGCTTTGTTGTGATTAAATAATATGAGATATGATTTTGTGGTTCGTGTGGTGATTTGTGAGCCGGAGGCCCGGACTTGAGAACAAAATGTTAAATCCACACAACCCTGGACAATCATAATGTATGGCACACATAACTCGTTAAGTACAACTGAGAATCACGGACAATAAAAATATACTACTGTGGGGCTGTTGACCGGTTGGTTCGAGCGGGAAGTGATACCCCTCGGGAATGCATGCGGGATAGCATGGTATATGCGGTTTAGCATATGGGTCTGTGATGACCGGTTCTACCTCCCTCTTTCTATCTTCCCCCTTTCTACCTCCCTCTTTCTCTCTGTCTGTCTCTCTCTCTCAGTGATGATATTGGGCTTTTGCCCTGATTATATTGAGCTTATGCCCTGGTTGTCTCATGAGATGGGACCGAGCTCGACGCACACAGTAGGGGGCCCTAATAAAATGCTCAAGCCTAATAACGATAAAGTACAACGATAATAAGATGATTAAAGACAAGTGTTGTTTGAAGTCTGATGATGACCTGTGTTGTGTATAGTGACTTGTTAGTGCACTGTGGTTGCTACTGCTTGATGCTGGTGTATCTGTAGTTGATTGTAGTTGTATAATATGGTTTATTTGTTTGTGGTGAGACAGTGGTTGGTCTCACCCCCTAACAGTTTTTACACAGGTTAACTGTTCGTTGAGCAGTGGTGCATATCTGCTGGTGGCGGTGTTATCCTCTCGTCGGGTCGGATCCATAGAGTACATTATTTACATGTTATCATATGTGTTTGTCTTCCGCTGCATACTCGATTATTATATAATGTATTAAATAATATGTTGCATAACTAAATGTTGATTATCTTGTTTATATCGTATCCCAGGACAGAAGGACAATTTGGTCATTTCACATGTCATAAATAATTTAATTGGTTATTTTGGGATACAGGCATTTCAGTTGGTGGCGGAGCAGGCTGTAGATCTTTTGGGATGTGTGGATACGTGTTGTGCTCTTATGTGCTTGAGTCTGCTCCTTTTTGAGTCGTTTGTTGCACTGTCATATGCATTCATTTAGTGAGTCGTACTATGGATTTGGTGGAGGACACGCACTTGCTGAGGGTCGGAGTGACCCCGTACTATCACTGAAATGACATACTTACCTTTACAGCTTGGGCTGTTGCAAGTTTGTTTGGTGGAATATCCACTACTTTAATATAGTTGGTGTAGACTCTTATGTTTCTTGTCTGTGTGAGTACACTGTTGTTGCTTCTCCCTGTATTGTTGCCGAAAGGTGCTTTCCTACGCTAATATGTCTGATAGTTCAAGAAATGGAACTGGCCAATACAAGTAAGAACTATCGGTTTGCTTTTGGATGTTACATCTATCAAGAGATGATATGATATGATGCTTGTGGATATGATTCTTGTAATCTTGGTGACCATGTTATTTGTGGTTTGATTTGCTGAGCACGAGGATTTGAATTTACTTGTGAAATTGTAATATTGATTAAATCTAGTTCGAAGTTCTAACTGACATTTTCTTGAATTAATTTGAGGTTGACCCAATGGCATTTTTTGGGAAATGTCTTTTAATGATATTTGAGGTATTTAACTTGGTTGAGATTTGAGGTATTGATGGTGTTTGTGATTAAAGAGTTTTGATCATGAATTGTTGTTGAAGTTATGGCTTATATGCGGGTTGAGGATGTTGATAGTGTGTTCATATTGAGGTTTGACTTCTAACGGTGATGTAATTGGAGTTTTTGATTATACTACTCTTGTTGAGGTTTAGGTTCACTCATCTGTTGTGGATGTTGATGATGTTTTGATCATAAGGCTAGATTTGAGAGCTTGTCTTGGGAGACATGAGTTAAATGTTGGGAGTATGATAGGGTATACGTTGGAGTGACCTTGTAATATTTGGGTTCTTTTTCAAAGGAACTGTGATGTTCGTGGTGATTATGGTTTGAGAGATAGGTTTATAAGTATGAGTAATGCAAGGATGTGAGGGTCTTGAGGAATTCAAGGTATGGTATTATAACTATGATATTTCGGTAATGATTAGGTTCTAGTGCCTAAGGTATGATCCAGAGTATATACGATTTTGGCTGAACTGGATTGTGATAAAACGAAATACTTTGAGGATCAGAACATGCAATAGAATATGGATTTTTGGTCTTGAGGTATTCATAGTGAGAGTGATGATCTTGTTATTTGGGTAACAATTTTGGGCTCTATTATATGAGGATATGCTTAATGGGTTAACGAATTAAAAGATTGGATATATTTGGTTGAGCGATGATAAATCAAATTGTTTATGGGTTATGGTGTTAATAAGGTTGATGACATTTAGATAAGACTCTTGGGTTAGTGCTTTGATCTAATGCTTTTGATCATGTTTCGCTAAAGTCAATGATTGACTTGGGACATCCGAGTTCTTGCTTGGAAATATGATTGATGGACATGATGGTTCTACTTGGTAGTTTTGGCCGATGATATTTTGATACCGGGTGAAACCGTTGTGTCAGTTAAGCACTTAGTTGTTGGCTTATTTTGTAAATTTCGAGCACGAAATTTTGTTAAATGGGGTAGAACCGTAACGCCCCGGATTTTAGGCATTTAATTTCTACGGTTTTTTCGAAATTTTTGAAATGTTATTTCCAATTTTACCCTCGAAGAATTTCTGAGTATTATTGGTCAAGGAAAATATTTTATTTCCTTGGTAATATTATTATTATTATTATTATTATTATTTCTATGTAGGAATTAATTATTATTTTAGGATTAAAATTGAATTCTATTTGAGTTAGTGTGTAAAACACATATACTGGGGTAGTTTTGACCGAAACTACGTTGTGTTGGGGAGCTCATAACATAAAACACAAGCATGACTCGCGTTTTGATCAGCCTGGTTGGACATGTTGACTTGAGGAGTTAGAAAATCAAAATGACGACATTTTGCCAACGAAAACGACGCCGTTTTGTGTGCAAGGCCGAACCCTAGGTATATATTCTTCTTTTCTTCCTTTCTCCCCACTTTTTCTCCCTCTCTCCCGATTCGGTTCACCCCACTCTCCCTCCTCTCTTTCCTTTCTCTTTCTCAAACTCTCACTTTTATCTCCTTGAATAACCGCCACCACACACCACATGAGTTCGTATATTCATCTTCCTTCATTCTGCCGCCATCCAGATTCAGTGTGAGCTGTGACCGTTGAGAGACCTCGGGGTAGTGAGGATGGTGCCAGACGGTGGAGAACTCGAGGATTGTCGTTGTTGCTGTAGTTTCGAAGAGGAGGACCTTCGGGTGAGAGCCTCCGTGTGTGCAGATCCCGAGGAACGGCGCGGTGCCGCCCACGAGCACGGGTAAGCCGCTGGATTCTTTTCCTCTTTCTCTTACCTCTCGTGTGTAGGGGCTTTCGGGTCACCCACGAGGTAAGCCGTGCCGCCCCTGTCTCTCCTCCTCCCCTCTTTGTGTCTTGTAGGTTTCTAGGCACGAGGTTTAATGGATTTTTCTTTGGGCTTCGAGCGGCTTTTGGCGGCGGGTCGACCGCGTTTTGGGCGTGTTTGGTTCGGGTCAAGTTTGATTGGTTTGGCTTTCGATGGTGGCGAGTTCGAGGTACTCATGGCAGCGGGTCAGCTATGTTCTGTGTTGTGCAGTTCAACGAATCCGGGCTTAATTTTCCGGTAAGGATCCGAGAACCTCCATGCTCTTCCTTCTCTTTTTGTTTCAGTACTTTGAACGCGTTGCGTGTGTTGTTCTGGGCAGCGAGGTTGCAGGCCCAGGTTCGGCTTGACAGATCCAAGTAGGATCTGGACAGTGTTGGTGTGGGGTTTTCGGGTAAGGATTTGATTCCTTATTCTTTACCTGTTCATTCAATGGATGTTTTTGCGAGTTGATTGTTTGGATTGAATGTCGTTTTGTGGATGCTCGGGTTGACAGCCTGTTGTGGTTTGATTTTCGAGCTGTTGTGGAGTTTTCTGGGGAGTTGACCGGAATCCGGCAAGCTCAGGAAATTTTCCTGCGAGGCTCGGGTGTTGCTCCGACGAGATAGATTTGTTCTTCGGCTAGACACGGTATTTTCCGGTTTTAGTCTCGGTTATGTTTTGTACATAGTTAGTTTTGTTTATCGGGCATATGTACTATTAATTTTAAAAGAGACCTAGTGGAAACCGAGTGTGACACATTAAGAGATGCTTGGCTGGTATTCCACCGACGCAGGTAGAATTTTTAGGCCGGAAAGGCTGGGACGGGTTTATTAAGTGATATGATTTTCGTGACAGATTGGGCCAGGCCCATTAACTTCTTTATGTGTGATTCGTGGGTATGAAGTGGGCTTTAGGCCCAAATAAGGACTGAATGCATGATTTAGGCTTTAAGCCCAACGGATAAAAAGAAAACTCGATAATTATTATTGTTATGGGCTCTAAACCTATTAAGAAATTGAGGATAATGATTGGGCTTAAGGACTCAAATTGATATATCGGAATAAGCACGTTTTAGCGTACTTTTGTCATATTATTATGTGGACCTTATGTATGGTCATATCTTGGTTCTAATATAGGATATGTTGAGGCGGAATGAGGCTTCGGCTTCCGAGACAACTAATGTGGCCCAAGTGAGGACATATAAAACTTTGTATGCATTACTGCCTACATTACTCGGTTAATGGACATGGTAATTATTGTGTGCCATTAAATGCTGTATGCATGTATGCTTGCTCTGGTGATGTCATGTTTGCACTTTGTTTCTAAATGATAATACCTTGGATGCGGTGTGCCTGTGTGAATTGTGTGCCTGTGTGATATGATATGCCGGTGGAGCATGATTTTCTTTGTTGTGATTAAATAATATGAGATATGATTTTGTGGTTTGTGTGGTGATTTGTGGGCTGGAGGCCCGGACTTGAGAACAAAATGTTAAATCCACACAACCCTGGACAATCATAATGTATGGCACACATAACTCGTTAAGTACAACTGAGAATAATGTACAATAAAAATATACTATTGTGGGACTGTTGACCGTTGGTTCGAGCGGGAAGTGATACCACTCGGGATTGCATACTGGATAGCATGGTATATGCGGTTTAGCATATGCGCATATGATGACCGGTTCTACCTCCCTCTTTCTCTCTGTCTGTCTCTCTCTCTCTCTCAGTGATGGTATTGTGCTTTTGCCCTAATTATATTGGGCTTATGCCCTGATTATATCTTGAGACGGGACCGAGCTCGACGCACACAGTAGGGGGGCCTAATAAAAAGTTCAAGTCTAATAACGATAAATTACAACGATAGTAAGATGATTAAAGACAATTGTTGTTTGAAGTCTGATGATGACTTGTGTTGTGCATAGTGACTTATTAGTGCACTATGGTTGCTACTGCTTGATGCCGGTGTGTCTGTAGTTGATTGTAGTTATATACTATGGTTTATTTTTTTGTGGTGACACAGTGGTTGGTCTCACCCCCTCACAGGTTCTATACAGGTTAACTGTTCGTTGAGCAGTGGTGCATATCAGCAGGTGGCGGTGTTATCCCCTCGTCGGGTCGGATCCACAGAGTACACTGTTTACATGTTACCATATGTGTTTGTCTTCTGCCGCATACTCGATTATTTTATAATGTATTAAATAATATGTTGCATATAATTAAATATTGATTATCTTGTTTATATCGTATCCCGAGATAGAAGGACAATTTGGTCATTTCACATGTCAAAAATAATTTAATTAGTTATTTTGGGACACAGGCGTTTCATTTTACCAGAACCCTGTTTATTCTTTGCAGCACACTCCTCAGCATCATATATTAATTTAACACCAAGATTGGAATTAACAGAAAATCCGGACAGAATAGGAATAACGTGAACAGTAACCCGGACCCGGCGGACGTCTTGCAACGACCGCCAGGCCCGGGCGGACATCCTTGGAAGACCGCCAAGACACGGCGGTCATGTCATGATGACCGCCACGCCATGTCGGTTAAGTGGTCCTATTTTGGCAACTTTCTCTGCAGCGAGCACATCCCACTTAATTAACGATTCCGGGAGCTTCAGGGGTCTAATCGACATGAAACTAGTTGGAGACAAACCTAGACTCATATGGCTTTCAGAGTTAGAAATTTCATAATTTTTGGCCCAGTAGATTAAGAGCAGTAATTGATTAAATTTGGCCCAGCCGTGCAGAAATCTAGCACCGACCTAGGCCTACTATTTTTGCGATCTCTCGAGCTACAGAAATCCAATTTAGGATTTCTTTATTTGGTAAGAAAGTTAGAAGAATTTTCTAGAGCTTTTTAGAAGGGCTCAGAGACTGATTTCGTCATCTACATGGTCGGAATTGGCGTGCAAGTTACGGGTTACAAAACAGGTAAAGCACCAACTTGGTGAGCAAGTCAAGGATTTTTGTTTCCAATCTGATCTAGGAGTCTTAAACCGACTATAGAGAAGGGCTGCAACGTTGAGTAGTGGTAAAGCACTCAATTTATCGAAATTTCTCTCGACACACACCCTAAAGCGCATTAGCTTGGAGAAACTCTTTAGATTTAATTTTATTCTTCAATTCCTATTGCTTTTCTCTCTCAGTTCTCACATGGTTTTGCTCTAGTTGTGTTTTCTTATTAGTCTTTACAGTGAAGGAGTAGAATTCATGGGCTTTAGAGCAATCAATCGCAATCCTGGGGTCAAGGACGTGAAGAACTTGCGTACATGCTCTTGCAGCGTACAGTCTCGGTAATTAATCATATCTCGAGTTCTAGATCTTGGATTGCTGCGATCTTGGACTCTCTAGAAAGAAAAGAGGAAGATCTACAACTTTTATGTTGGGCTCAGAGGCTGAATCGATCGTTTGGTGTGCTTAAAATCAGCTTCAATTCGACTCTAGTTTCTGTCCAGAAACTCAAGGTAAGTGTTCTAAACTCTTTTCGATTCTAAATCGCCTTATTTACTGTTGATTCAATGCTATGATGATACTGACATGTTCTCTTGAGTGTTGATTCTATTCTAAGAACTATGTGAGCTTTGAACCCGGTCGCCGGGGTACGTAGGATTTCTCTAGTGGTGGAGACGCAAGCCAAATTATGTTCTAACCTTTTCTCTTCTCTTTTGTTCTTTTAATTCTCTACTTTGCATGCTGTTTTGATGATTATATGCTGCTGGAATTCTGGTTTACACACACGCACACATGCACCAAAACAAAAGTATTCGCTTAAATTGCATATTATTTCACCATGCATGGATGGGGTGCCTTATACCTTCCTATCCATGACGAACCCCCGAGTCCGGCATCTTTGGTTCGCTAATCTGGTTGCTTTGCGGGTATAAGGAGTCATTCTTTGGTTTTTCCTGAGTTTTTACACGGTAATAAAACTTGGCTGGTGACTCCATCGATTGTCACGAGGTGAGAAAGTTCCGGGTTCTCACAGCTAGCGAAACAGAAAAGAGAGCAACCGAAGGAGATATGGCCTGAAGTCAAAGCTTACGAACCACCGGTTCGATTCCCTCAGCGACTTCAGCATGGAAAAAAAGACGAACAATTCGGGAGATTTCTTGAACATTTAAAGAAATTGCTTATTAATGTTCCATTTACTAAAGTAATTTCTCAAATGCCTGCTTATGCTAAGTTTCTCAAAGAAATTCTTTCCAGGAAAAGGGCATATTAATGTTCCACTTACTGAAGTAATTTCTCAAATGCCTGCTTATGCTAAGTTTCTCATAGAAATTCTTTCCAGGAAAAGGAAGCTAGAAGATTACGAGACAGTGGCTTTGACGGAGGAGTGCAGCGCAATCCTACAAAACAAGCTGCCGCCAAAACTGAAGGACCCTGGAAGTTTCTCTATTCCTTGCAATATTGGTTCTATGTGTATTGAGAAAGCTCTATGCGATTTGGGAGCCAGTGTTAGTCTTATTTCGAAGCGAATTGCTGAGAAGCTCGACATTGGAGATATGAAGCTGACTACCATCTCTCTTCAGCATGCGGATCGTTCTGTCAAATATCCAATAGGGATATTGGAGGATATTCCAATCAAGGTTGGGAAGTTCTTTGTACCAGTCGATTTTGTGGTGCTCGACATGGAGATTGGTTTTCAAATGCCGATTATTCTTGGGAGGCCGTTCTTAGCTACTGCTGGAGCTCAACTAGTAGATCGATATGTGGCAATGGAAACTCATCCTTAGGACATGCTTTGTTAAAATCTCGACAATCGACACACATGTTGACCTTGCCATCCTTCTTTGGTACAGGGACGATATTGGCTAACCATTCGGGGTAGTCTATCACTTCCAGGAATCGGGCTTGGAGTTGCTTTTCCACTTCATCTTTTTCCTTGAGTGCCCATTGTGGTTGGAGGCGACGTGCCTTTTGCATGACAGGTTTGACATTCGGAAAAGTCGGGATACGGTGTTGTGCGATTTCTGGATCGATACTGGGCATATCTTTGTAGGACCATGCAAATACATCCACATATTCTCGGATCAAGGTAGGGAGTACTTCCTTAATACTATCGCGTAATGTAGCGCTCATTTTGGTGACTTTAGGTTCAATTTCAATTCCCAACTTATTCTCAATTGATTCACCCTCATTAGATTCAGATAGAGTCGGTGTTTCATGGAATTTATTTAGTTCATCATCATTATGCACATCATCCATGCAAACAACATTATCATCACAAACACAAATGTAAGGGAATGTAAGCTTCATATTATTCTTTGAAAAACGTAAAACATCGTTATCCTCGAAAGTGTTAGATGACTCATTGAAAATCGGGAGGGTGACATGGTTGCTGCTCTTTATTATCGAAAGAAAATGCGGACTCAGACTCAGACTCAGACTCGAACTTGTCTACACCACTAGATGGCTTGCTCCATTCCCATTGCTTCAATGGTCCTAGGATAGGGGTAATCATGCTCCTCTCATGCGTGACTCCATGCTCCAAGTGCATTTCTCCAAATAAACCTTCGAGGCCAAAATATTTGCATTCGCCATCTTGAGTATGTATGACCTCATCAAGCCTACAATCAAAAAATATCTCAAAACCGGGTAGTAGAGACCTAATGGTGGGTGAGTACCAAGGTTCGGGAAAGCCACAATAGGGTAAATCATCACCTTCCTTCACAAATTGCCCATTTAGAGTCTTGAAGTAGGGATCCATTTCGAAGTCCAAAGTTCGATTCTCCTTCTTAGCGTGATCTCGTTCCCTATTTCTAGCTTCCATTCTCTTCTTGTCCTCAGGTGTAGGTTTGTATCCCAAGCCAAAGGGTGGGATGATGGTTGGAGTCAGTGGAGGCTTAAGAATACCTTGTTGGTGAAGTCCAAGCCCCATGAAAGGTAGGAAGTCCATCTTCTTCATGATGCCCATGATCCTTGTGTTGCTAAACGGGTCATAGTATAGAGGAAAGTTCCCTTGATGCTCAAATCCCCAAGTTAGAGTGTTGACCTCTTCGAATACAAAGCCGGAAAGGGAGATCTCTTTGTCCTCGTCTAGTTCATGCACTTTCTTGGCGGGTAGGTCCAATGCCCCTCCTCGGATAGTCACAATACCATCATTGTGTGGGAATTTGAGCATTTGATGCAAGGTAGATGGTACGGCTTTAGCTTGATGCAACCAAGGTCTTCCAAGTAGCAGATTGAAGCTCGATGCGATGTCAAGGACTTGAAACTCGATAGGGAAGGCTACCGGGCCGAAACTGACTTCAAGGGTAATGGTACCAAGGACTTCTCTCTTTGCATTGTCATAAGTGCGGACGGTTTGTCTTGAAGAAGTGAAGTCATCCAATCTTAACCCAAGGACACTTGCAACTTTTAAGGGACACACATTGAGGGCCGATCCATTATCGAATTGGACCATAGGGACTTGATTTCCTTTGACATGCACCGTGATGTAGAGTGCATCCGTGTGCTTGCCTTTGCTTGATATTAGGTCTTTATCGAAAAAAGAGATAGCATTTTCATTGCTTGTGATGGCCATGATTTCTCCCAAAACATTCGGTGTTGTGTCAATGCGTACTTGCGTGTTCCCAAAAGTTGTAGCATTTTCTCCCTATGTGGTCGTGAAGTCATGAGGAATCCCCATATGGTGATGTTTGCTTAAGTCTTCTTCAATTTCTTCAAGAGTGGATCCTCCTCGGGTTCATTACGGTCTTTGGGTGGCATAATAGGATTGTCAGCTTCAAGGTCAATTGGCTTGGCAACGCGCCCGGACCTAGTGATGGCGTCCACATCCTCTTCTTTGAGGTTCACGTAGTCATTCAAGTCGATGAGCATCATGCACTCTAATTCCTCCATGGGATGGATAAGTTCAGAAGCATCCTAGAGTCCTTCGTCAAAGATGGCACTAATGGTATTGTGTGAAGGCAAAGGATTCGTCTTGGTGTCCGGCTTTGTTGGAGGAATGAGCTTCCCCTGGTCAATCAAGTCTTGCACCACATGGCGTAGTCGAATGTAGTCATCGGTCCTGTGCCTATAGATTTGGTGCAACTCGCAATGCTTACTTTGATCAAGATTGGGATTTGGATCGGTTGGCGGTGCTAACGACGTGATGGCAATTTGTGCCATCCATTTCTTTAGAACAGTGCTAAGTGGCATAGACAATCGAGTGAATTGCCATTTTGTCTCACCGAGTTGAATTGGCGCATTCATCGCCACGTTATTCACATCCGCTGATCTCTTGTAGTTGCTTATCCCAAAATTCTTTCTTTGAAAAGAATTATCTTGAGGAGTCTTGTTCTTACCGGATGCAATGGCATCTTCCAATTGAGTTCCCACGCCAATTAGGGCTTTGAAATTAGCATAATAGTTGCTCACCATGCGATTGGTTGCATGTTCTTGATTACCATTTGGACTTGATCTTCTTCGGATGGACGCTTCACCATTCGGGATGCCTTGTTGCGCCACCTAGTGATGAACTCAGAAAAGGTCTCTTGAGCTTGTTGCTTGGTAGTTTCGAGATCTCTCTTGGTGACATCAACGGTAGTATTATACTTGTAGTGCTTAACGAACTCCTTGCAAATGTCCTCCCATTTGGAAACACGATCGTCGTCCAGTGACATGAACCAAGATAAAGCCGCCTCTCCTAAAGAGCGCTGGAATAGTTGTGCCATAAATTGGGGACCAATTCCCATAGGATAGAGAGTGCGGACATAGATCTTCAAGTACGTATGCGGACAACCCTTTCCATCAAATTTGTCAAAGTCGGGCATTTTGAATTTGTCGGGAAACCGAGCCTCGGGGAAGAGAGCTAATCGATCAAAGTTATAGTCATCCTCTTTCCGCTTGAGGTCCTTGAGAATCCCTTCAATTTTGTCGACTTTATCTTCTAGACGAGGCACCGGAGGCTCTATGTCTCCATCAATCACGATTGGCCGCTTACCATCGCGGTTGCTAGTGTTCCTTTTCGAAGACTGGGCAACGGTACCATCATCACCCTTTGCTACATTCTGTGCCTCGAGAAATTGAGCCATGCTAACGTCCTTCAACTTCTCCATCAACTCACCCACAACGGTTGGATCATTCACTTGGATAGTGTCGTCGCTCTTGGTGTCCTAAAGGTAAACGCGCGTATAAGAGACTATTCATTGATTGTAACACCACTTAAATGCACAAAGAATGGATGCTTTATTTTTTGGAAAAAGTAGAAAAAGACTTGGAGCCGAAGTTTTTTAAAAAAAAACATGAGGTTTTAGGCACAAAAAAACAAGTTTTTTTTTTGTAAAAAATTAATTTTAAGTAAAATATAAATCGGCTCACTAGAAGAAAAACAATTTTGAAGAAAAATTTTGAAAAAGAGACTCTACTAGGGTTTTGTTTTGATAAGGAAAATGTGAGTGCACAATTAATTCGGATCTACGAAAAGCAAGCAATATCATACAACATATTTCCACATAAGGCAAGTACCCCTAGGATTTTGTTTGACTACATGCAAGGGTATGCAGCTGGTTGGGGGCCAAAGAAATGCTGCTATGGGAGGTTCAGCCTACTCACATGTGAGACAAGGATGCCGCGTGAGGTCGAAGGACAAGGTTCCCAATCATCGTGCGCGGCGGGTAACAGACAAATCGCATGCCATAACACCAAGAATGATGGTATGTGTGGGCAAGGACTCATCGCGCCCCCTTAAGATAGAGGTTAACACACAATTACAATGCAAGCATGCAAGTGACAAATAACAAAGCACAAAAATCAAGCAAAAATTGCACATTATTTCTTAAACCCACGAATCCCTAGTGGAGTCGCCAGCTGTGAGAACCCGGAATTTTCTCACCTTCGTGTCAATCGATGGAGTCGCCGCCCAAGTTTTATTACCGTGGAAAAACCATAGAATGACTCCTTAAACCCGCAAAGAAACCAGATTAGCAAACCAAAGATATTGGACTAGGGGGTTCGTCATGGATAGGAAAGTATGAGGCACCCCTTCCATGCTTGGGCAAAATAATATGCAATTTAAGTGAATACTTGTGCTTTGGTGCGTGTGTGCATGAGTGTAAACCAGATTTCCAGCAGCAAACAATAACAATAATATATATAAAATCGAAATTAAAGGGACAAAAAAAAAAGAAACAATTTGGCTTGCGTCTCCAGTACTAGAGACATCCTATGTACCCCGGCGACCGGGTTCAAAGCTCACGTAGTTCTTAGATTAGAATCAACACTCAAGCAAACATGTCAGTATCAGCATACAATCAGGGACAAAATCGCAGCAGCAGAGATAAATCAAAGGGGAAGAGACCGAGTTACCACAAGGGGCGTGTTCTTCGTGTTTGAGGGTTGTAGATTGCTTCTACCCTCTTTTCGTTCCTTAGTTCCACCTTGATTGGCTCTAGAACTACTACAGAGACAAAACTAAACAACTCACCACATGAAATCTAGCAGAGAAAAGCAAAGAAATAATTGAGAAAAGAAAGTAGTAGAGTTTTCCCAAGGAAAAAGCTTAATGGCCAACCCCCCCTAAAACGTATTATGAGGGCTCTATTTATAATGTTTAGGGTCTCAGGAGACGTGGTTTTGATCCTACAGTCGAAATTAAATCCCTAAATCCAATGGCTGAGGGTAGAGATCGAAAAAGAGAAAAAACTAAAAAAATTGCCGAATCTGGAACACACGACCGCCAACTGGGGGCGGTCATGTCGTGATGACCGCCGGCAGGTGGCGGTCATGGCCCCATGACCACCAGCCTCTTGGTTACTGTTCACGACTTTTCCTATTTTGACCCGGTTTTCCTTATTTTGACTCCAATTCGATTCTTGCGTGGAAAGTAAGGATTCTTAGACCAGAAAAACTCCCTATTCTTGAGGAAAACTCCATACTCTTTCCATGTAAACTCAATTACTTAACCTCTACTCCAAGGATTAAGAATTATTCCTCTTTTATTCCATAAAATAGGCAAAATAATAAACTAACTTAATTGGGCCTCTAATTCAACGAAAATCAGAGACAAATAAGCCAGAAAATTCGTGCTAAGCTTGGGCCTAATTAGAAGAATAGTCCACCGATTTATTCATTGGGTTCTTAAAGCAAATTAAAGACAAAAAATTAATAAAATTAACCTTGGGCTTCAAATCACAATTATGTTCCAATAAACAAAGAGATGGCTAAATTTGGGTGTTCACAGAACCATTGTAGCGCAGCACCTGACAAGGTCCCTTGGAACAGTTGAGCCATCATCTCATCTCTCATTCCCATTGGCTTCAATGTCCTAACATAGATCTTCAGATGGGTCTTTGGGCATGCCGTCCCATTGAATTTCTCAAAGTCAGACATTTTGAACTTCTCCGGTAGACGGGTGTTAGGAAACAATGACAGCTGGGCTAGACTCCATTCGCCTTCCTTCAACTTTATGCTTTTTACCGCTTCCTCCAACATTCGGAGCCTTTCTTTATCATCCTAAGCCTCTTGTGCGATTGAGTCACCATCAACATCCACGACCTCATTCTTGCCTGGTTTTGAGACCTTTGCACCCTCGCTTCCAGTAACTGGCATCTCCTGTTTCTCCAACAACTCAAGCAGCCTCAATGTCCGTGGATCCGAAAGCATGGCATGAGTTTCTCTTACCTTAGTCATATCCTCATTCCCGATCTCGGCCATATTGTCTTGATAGGTAGGGAGCATGTGTAAGGATTCCAGGTACCCATAGTTTCATGTCCTTACTACTCTCACATTTCCTCCCGCTTCTCCGGTTTTATTTAATTGGACGACACCCTACTTCACATGCACTTGGATTCATAGTAAACACATAGAGGCGTCACACATTAGTCTCTTATGCATGAGATGCTTGGGTATGCAGCAGGTTGGGGACTTAAGAACCGTCGCTAAGGGATAGTTTAGCCTACCCACATGTGACGTAGGACGTCGCGTGAGGTTGTCGGCCTATTAACCCCTATCAATGCTAAACGGCGAGAAATGGGTCCACTGTAGCCGACAACCCCGTAGGACAGTATGTACCGGACCAGGATCCCCTCACCCTCTTATGGTAAGAGCTTCACAACATAAGAGATGAATGCAGGACACGTACATGACAAACAAAAGGCATATGTTAATCAATGGTTGCACATGATCTCTTAAACCCTCTATGTCCCCAGCGGAGTCACCAACTGTGAGTACCCGACCCAAAATGCATTGAGCCTACTCACCACCTTCTTCATAACCATCATCTATGTCTTTGGAGTCGTCACTTGAATTTTATTGAAGGACAAAATTCAAGTAAAAACCTTCCTTCCGAAAGTATTGACTCCATAAGGCAACCAATGGCGAACCAAAGACATGGACCCCAGGGTTTGTCACGGATGGGAAGGTGTGAGGCACTCATCCAAATTGGGGCGAGATCATGTGCAGTTAAAGATTGACATATTCCATGCACAAACAAACAAATACCAAAAACAAAACTAAAACAAAACAGAAAATAAATAAAGATTGAGCTTGCGTTTCAAACCACCAGAAACTGCCTACGTACCCCCTATCATTGGTTCAAAGCTCACGTAGTTTTTACATGCATTGCATAAATAATCACATCACAAACATCAGCACGTCACAACAGCAATCAACCAAGAAAATTAGAACGGTTTACCTCTTGAAGCGCTCCACTTGCTCCTACTTGCTTACCACTTCTAAGCAGAATTTTGACAGAACTTTAATAGGAAATTCAGGGTAGAAGGAGGCCGAACTGGTGTCTGGCCTGAACAACAAAGTTCTAGAGCTACTTCTTAGCTTTCCACAAACACCAAGATTGCAGCAAACTGATGTCCACAGCTCCATGTATCGCAAAACACTGAGACTGCCTCCACTTGAACCTTCCTCTCGGGTTCAGCAGTTCTTCTCCAACGGTTTGCTTGAATCCGCCTCCTTCTCTTCTCCTCTTGTTCTCCTACTGCTACTGGCTCCTTGCTATTCCTTTCCATGAAATTCCTCCAGAATTTTGACCCTTGAAAGGGTTCCTAAGCTTAAAAATAGAGGAATTTCCCAAGCACCTAAGCTTATGTGTGTATAGAGAGAGAAGGGAGAGAATTGGTGCGTTTGAGGGTGAATGGGGGGTCCTATTTATAGTGTCTGGGGGGTCTGGATGTGGTGTTGATCTAAGGGTCGGGATTAAATCCCTACATCCAACGGTAGATACCCATACCTTGAATTCCTCAAGACCCACACATCCTTGCATAACTCATACTTATGTATCTATTCACCAAGCTTTATTTAGCACGAACATCAAAGTTTCTTTGACAAATAACTAAGAACATCACTGTATCTCTCATCAGAAGAATAGCTAACTAGCAATTGAATCAAAATTTTCGAGATCACCTCAATATCAAACCTCAATGTAAACATACTTCCGGCATCCTCTTCTAGCACGAAAACTATAACCTCAAGAAAGATTCATGATCAAAACCTTTTAATCACAATCACCAATAATATCTCAAATGTCACAAATTGAAGTACCTCAAGTATCATTAAAATTTCTTTTCCCAAATATACCATTAGATCAATTTCAAATTGATTCAAGAAATTATCAACTCGAACTCCCAAAAGGATTAAATCCATACTATAATCATTCGCAAGCAAATTCAAATCCTCGAGCTCAACAAATCCGACTACAAATAACATGATCACCAAGATTACAAGAATCATATCCTCAAGCATCATATCAGATCGTCTCTTGACAGATGTAACATCCAAAATCAAATCGATGGTTCTTACTTATTTTAGCCAGTTCTACACAGACAAGAAACACAAGCAAAAAGAGTCAAGAGTCTACACCGACTCTGAGAAAACAGTGGATATTCCACAAAACAAACTTTGCTAAACCTAAGCTGTAAAGGCAAGCATGTCAATTAAATGACAATACCAGGTCACTCCAACCCTCAGCAGGTGCATGTCCTTCAACGGATCCATAGCAAGACTCACTATATGAATGCATATGACAATGCAACAACCGACTCAAAAAAGAGCAGACGTGAGCACATAAGATCACAAAATATATCGGCATATTCCCAAGGATCTATAGCCTGCTCTGCTACCAACTGAAGTGCTTGAATCCCAAATAACCATTTAATTTAATTATAACATGTGAAAAGACCAAATTATCCTTCGGTTCCCGAGATACGATATAAACACCTTAGCAAACCAAGAAATCAATAAAACATGCCAAGGAAAATATAAAAGTGTCCAAAACAAAAACAAACTCAATGCAAGTCCAAAACTCAATACCGGCTACATTAGCCACGACACAATCATCACTCGACTATACAAGAAGTTTTACATTACATCGAGTACGCAACGGAAAACAAATAAGTAAGAAAACATGTATGTAATGAAGCCTATAGATCCGACCCGACAAGAGGAAAACACTGCCACCTGTTGATATGTGATACACATGAAATGTGCATGGTTTTAAGCTTGATTTTAGATGTATTTACTCTCAATTTATCATGATTATATGCCTTGTCTTGCATTATTTCATCATATTCCGTTAAATCCCATCCCTTACTGTGTGATTAGTGATTCCAGGTGCATTGTGAAGAATTTCGGAGATTTCATTGGAGAATTCGAAGAAACAGCCTCTAGCACAGCATGAGCCTGTTTTGAGCCTGTCGTTCGTTGCAAAATCAGTGAAAAGCCGCGAATCTCCCTTCGATCACAAGTTATCCACTGGATTTCACCACCTCTGCCTTGATCCACGAAGCCATCATGCCACCACATCAATCCTAAGAAGAGCTGAATTCAGTTGCTGAGAAAAATGGAATGAGATTGCACACAGCCTCACGCACAGGCTGAGCCTGTGAATTTTGCAGATGACCAGAAACGGGAAAAAAGAATATAAAACGCAGCCACTTGCAGAGCTTCACCACTTGCAAAACCTTCAACTCTGCAATTGTGACCTGAGCGATTCAGAAGACTTTAAGCATGAGAAAGAGGGGATAATCATTACACCCAAGGAATATTACAATTAAAGAACTATTATTCTCCCTTTAAGTCTTCTAAAATCTGCAGATTTACAGATTTCACCCTATCGGCACGCCTCCCATGGTACCTTATCTCGAGGAGCAAGATGGTCAACTGAAACTCAACTTGCCCAACTTCCATGCCTACCAACACATGGGAGAAGAGAGAAGAGGAGAATCTGCGCCTATAAGAGAGAAGAAGGAAGAACTAGGCATCGAACTCAACCCACGATCAAACACCCAACTCTGCAGAAGCTTTCGAACAAAAGGGTTCAAGGGGAAACACGATTCTGCAGCCTTTTCTGGGCAAAAAATGTGTTGTCCCTAACCTCCAGATTTGTTTCAAAAATCATGCACCCCTTTATTGTTAGTAATATGCACAAAAGCCAATCATGGATGTTTATTTATAGTCATGTACATACACTTTAAGGTTATTCCAATAAGTATCGTCTATGAGATAAATGCTTGCACATACTTATAACCCTAGTATATATATATATTTGATATGTATATTCTTAAATGTCCCTAGTCGATTATTATTACGGATGGGTTATAATAATAAATTAAGACTAGCGTATGTTGAGAATTTATATGTGATATGAATTCTACATACGGGTACAAGTTGGAGAACTTGTGGACTGGACCGACCCACATA
>JAKUCV010005559.1:23133-106158 GCA_028386065.3 Turnera subulata | reverse complement strand
TTGAGAAGTGTTCTTGAGAGCTTGAGAAAACACACACTTACCCCTTTCTTTGTGAAAGAAAAGGAACACCAAAACACCACAAACACAAGCCCCGGTTTTACTCTTGCTAGCACATCAGTCCGGGGAGCTCGTTCTTGGATTCGTGTGACGATTCCGGGAAGGTCACGGTTCGTGTGGATACCGTAGAGGAGCAGGTCTTTTTCTTGCTCTAACTGATTCGTTCCAGCCTTCGTCTTGGTCTAGATGTTTCGTTCCAGCAGTTGGGTGAAAGACCTCAACCGAACAAGGTACGAAATTTTGTTATACGGTTTATATGCTTCACATGTGGTTCTTGGCTAAGTTTCCTTTGCTTCCGCTGCATCTTTTGCTTTTATATGATTGTCATATAGCCTAGGGAAACTTACATTTATTTCTTTCGATTTTGTAACTCAGATCATGAACTAAGCAACCCCTCTTAGGTTGAAGGGGTGAAGCATGTCTCTGTTCTTATTGCAATAAATTGCTCTTCATATGCTTTTAACCCGATTTTCTTGTTTGGTTGTTGCAAACTTGCTCCATGTTTGAGTCTTGATCAAACCCATGCATGATTATAGGTAGCTAGGTGATGGACCGAAAGGAGAAACCACAGTTGTTGGAACAACAACAACCAACCCTTAGCTCTTAGTTTGGTTGTTGCAAACTTGCTCCAAGCCAAAATTGATATCATTGAAAAACTTCCACCTCCAAATTCTATTAAGGCAATTCGAGCTTTCTTTGGCCATGCAGGTTTTTATAGGCGCTTTATTAAGGACTTCTCAAAGATTGCAAAAGCTTTGACGAATCTCCTTAGTAAGGATGCCGAATTTTTATTTGATGAATCTTGTTTAGATGCTTTCCACATGACCAAAACCGCATTGACCACAGCCCCAATCATTCAGCCCCAGACTGGACGCAGCCTTTTGAGATCATGTGTGATGCCAGTGACCATGCTATGGGGGCTGTGCTGGGACAAAGGAAGGACAACAAGATTCATGCCATCTACTACGCCAGCCGTACTCTGGATGATGCACAAGTCAATTATGCCACAACTGAAAAGGAACTCTTGACAGTAGTCTTTGCCATTGGAAATTTCGAGCATACTTGTTGGGTTCCAAGGTCTGACCATTCAGGCCTGAAGCACTTGCTGAAAAAGAAGGAAACCAAGCCAAGACTTCTAAGGTAGATCCTCCGACTCTAGGAGTTTGACTTAGAAACTTGGGACAAGAAGGGTACAAAAAATGTAGTAGCTGACCACCTATCCAGACTACCCCTAGAGCACATGCCAATAGAGGACAAGCCTCATCGCGACCATTCACAGTCTCACTCACAGGCTCATACCGTGGTATGCAGAAATTGTTAACTTCTTAGCCTGTGGAGCCCTTCCACTTGACCTGAGTTATTCTCAGAGGAAGAAGTTCTTCCCTAACATGAAGAACTACCTTTGGGAGGAGCCCTTACTGTTCAGAAGGTGTGGAGATGGAATGATCAGTAGATGCATTCCTGAAGAAGAGGTGGCACAGGTCCTGCACAATTGCCACAATGCTCCGTATGGAGGACACCATGGCGCAACCAGGATAGCCTGCAAGGTCCTACAAGCTGGCCTATATTGGCCTACTTTGTTCAAGGATGCACGCAATTGGGTGGTAGCTTGCAAGGAATGCCAGAGGACAGGGAACATATCCAGAAGGAAAGAAATGCCACAACAGGGAATTCTTGAGGTGGAGCTGTTTGATGTTTGGGGGATTAATTTCGTGGGACCATTCCCAAGTTCATATGGGAACAACTAGATCTTGCTAGCTATCGATTATGTTTCCAAATGGGTTGAGGCTATTGCCTCCCTGACCAATGATGCCAAGGTAGTGACACGATTCCTGAAGAAAAATTTCTTCACTCGATTTGGCACACCTAGAGCCATAATCAGTGATGGCGGTGCCCATTTTTGGAATCGGCAATTTGAAGCTCTCCTGAGAAAATATGGGATAAGACACAAAGTGGCCACTCTCTGCCATCCTCAAACAAGTGGCCAAGTCGAGCTGACAAATAGAGAGATCAAGCAAATTTTGGAGAAAACAGTGGGACCATCACGCAAGGATTGGGAAGTGAAGCTCGATGATGCTCTTTTGGCATATCGAACAGCCTACAAAGCACCCATAGGCACCTCTCCATACGGCCTCGTCTTTGGGAAAGCATGCCACCTACCTGTGGAGCTTGAGCACAAGGCGTATTGGGCCATTAAGGCTCTAAACTTTGATACACAGGCTGTGGGAGAGCAGAGGCTGTTGCAGCATATTGAACTAAACGAGCTGAGGCTGGAGGCATATGAGAATGCCAAGCTATACAAGGAAAAGACAAAGAAGTGGCATGACAGCAGGATCCAGCCCAAGAAATTCAAGGAAGGGGACCAAGTTCTTCTTTACAACTCTCGCTTGAAGCTATTACCAGGAAAGCTTCGATCAAGATGGTCTGGACCTTTCACTGTGTCACCCTGTTACCCACATGGAGTTGTTGAAATTTACAATGAGCAGACACATCCATTCAAGGTGAATGGACACATGCTGAAGCTGTATCACACAAGGACACCCGAGTATCAGGAGACTCAATTACTCTAAGATCCACATCCCAATTAGCATGACGGGAAAGTGTCCAGCTAAAAGACGTAAAAGAAGCACGCACTTGGGCAAAACTCAAGTGTGGTAATTTTCAAATTTTCTTTACTTTCTTTTAGTTTGTTTTGTTTTTCCTTTGTGTGTTTTTCTTTTGTTTTTACTAGGTGCTGCAGGTTAAGGAAAGGAATCATCAAGTCAGAAATTCGTCAGGGAAGTTCCTCTATACCTTTTTAAATAGCTAGCTTCAATAATTTCTGCAAAAAAGAATATTTTGATGCTACACAGGCTCGACACAGCCTCATCACAGGCGGAGCCTGTGTCGAACTTCCATCTTAATCTAACCCTCATCTAGACGATTTCTCACAGTTAGAGGATATTAAGCTATAGGGGGCCTCGAACAAAATGCTAGAGTTAGGGTTCCGCTGAATATAAGAAACAATTCTCTCCTTGTATACAATGTCTCTACCAAGGAACAGCCTGTGGCCCTGTAGTCCCAAACAGGCTCAGCCTGTTTTGGCTACAGTACCCAGCACAAAAAAAGGAACAGTAAAGATTTGTCTCACGCGTCATAAAATCTGCCCAACATAATTATGCCCCCTTTACCCACATATCATTCATGCGAATAGACACCACCCAAACTCTAAAAAAGGGGGCACATAAATTTATGAAAGGGCGGCCATAATCATTACCCAGCAGACTTAACCCTTTGTTTTTCCACCGTTTCACCAATTGTTGCACCTGTTTATTGGCTTTAAAAGAAAACCCCTTCTCTTACCCTTTTCACTTCATCTCCTTCCTCTCGCCTACCCCTTTGCTGCAAACCCTAACATAACAAAAATTCCTCCCTTCACCATATTGGTGGGTGGCAAAAACACCCCACCCACAGCCCCTCCTTCTTCCTCAACCCAACCTAACCCTAACCCCCCAACCCTCAACACCAAAGGCACCTACACCATCACCCGTCCCCTATTCCACACCATCCAATGAAACCTACCCATCAATCCACCACCACTGCAACCCCTCCCCGTCACCCTCACACCCAACTACACCTAGACCGCCCTCCCTTCCACATCCTCATTAGCAAGTTCGCTCGCCTTTACCCACCACAAGAGACCTAAACCCCACCCCTCCTCGCCCTGCCTGCACCACGCACAAACACCATAACCACCACACCCGACACCACTGAAGCCACCACATCCACCACACAAACAACCCCACTCACCCATTACACCCTCCACCCTCGTACCTAAATCAAAAGTCCTGGCGGCGGAATAGACCTAAACCTAGATCCCCCTCCCGACATTGACACCACCACCACCACTGAAGTGCGCCCCAAAAAGCGCACCGCCGTCCCTGAACCGGAAATCGTAGATATGACGGTAGAAACTCCCCCTGAATCATCCACCACCACCCCTAACCTACCCCTACCCGACCAACCAAATGCCCTCGCACCAGCTCTGCCACCTCTAAATTCAAAACCGGCGCCACAGCCAACCCATCAACACCCACCCCCACACCAACAAATAACGAGGGACGATCCAAACGCAACCAGGATCGTCCTCGAGAACACAGCACCCCACCCCCTAAGGCGGAAGAAGAAGAAGAGGAACATAGGGAAGGTAGGAAAGAAGAAACAGGCCAGCAGGAAGAAGAACAGGTCGAACAAGAGGCCGCCATCCAGCCATTCATTTTTTCTGGCAGTAAGTGCCGACCATAGTAGGGCATGGACACGAGCACAATCTCAGATTGAACTGGTCAACAGATGGCTCGACATGAACACCCTATGGCACATCGGCCTCCGAAACAGCATCAAGCAGTTCCTTCAACCAATTGGGTGGTTGAACTTTGCCACATAGGGAGAGAACACTTACGAGGATTTCACCCGAGAGTTATACTCTTGCCTATCCTATCAGCCACCCATACCACGCCAAGATGGCGTCACCCGATTCAGGTTGGGCAACGAGAACCGGGTTCTCACAGTTACCCAGTTCAATGCCACTTTTGGCCTATGCAATGATGGACACCAGGAGAGGCCTTGAAACCAGGAGAGGCCTGGAAACTTTGACATTGAGACATTCTGGAGGGAAATTTCAAACACACCAGGCTACAACTCCTCCAGCAGCGCCACGTCTTTCCACCGTCGCAGCCTTCGAGTCATTCAGCATTTCCTGGCGCACAACATCTATGATAGTAACCGGAGCCGCCTAACAGTACAAACCGAGGAGCTTTTCATCCTCTACTGCATGTTTTACCGATCAGCCCCTCAACACAGGCTGTTTTATTCTCCGCCAATTCTACACGCAGCGTCAAGCACAGTACCTTCCAGGCGCAGGAATAATTACAGCATTGGCACGGCACTATGGCCTTCCCCTCAACCAATTCCAGGAAGTTGAAGGCACGGTTTGGATCGACGGCACCATTCTCAACCGCCTCATTCTTCCCCCACCACAGCCTCAGGAACAGGCTGAGGATGAGGCTGCAGAACAAGCAGGGAAAAGCATGAGGAACAGGCTATGGAAGTGGAAGCCGCACAGGGCGAGGCACAGCCTCAGGGACAGACCCAGCACAATCCAAACCAGCAGCAGCCACACTGCATCCCTCCAACAGCCCAACAACCGAAGGGACAGGCCCAGGCTGTCACCCGAGATCAACTACTAGATATCATAGAGTAGATGCATAATTGGATTGGCCAACAAATCATTCCAATCCTTCAGAACCAAAACCGCCTACAAGACGCTCTCAATGCTCAAGGGGAACGGTAGCAGCGCCTCTAGGAGAGCATTTGTGCCCAAGAGGTCCGCCTCACAGGTTCAATGGGGGAAATGCGCACCAGCATCTTGCGAGACATCCACAACCAATAAACGAGCCAGCAAGTACAATTAACCGAAACCCTCACCAACCTCCTCAACATGGCAAGGGCACTGACCAGGGCACCGCAGGTTCCGCCATAGTCACCATCCGAGAAGAAAAGGCCTAGGAACTAACTTTCCCCCCGATCCTGCAGCACATTATAACCTAGTCTAGGATAACTCCACCCCACTGCACATAGCTTGACTTTCAGTTTGGGGTATTTTTGTGTCAATATAGCTTAGACTAGCACTTTTATTTTTTGTTTTTTTTTCGGCACTGTGTTTCTTTTGTTTGTGTGACTTTGTTATTGCACCCTGTTTTTGTTTTGTTTCTGCAGTGAGGACACTGCAAGATTTTCAGTTTGGGGTATTTTAGGGTGCAAGCATCTTATGTACTTTCCAGTGTTCATGTAATGCAATTTCAACTTTTATCTATTTTCACTTTGTTTCTCCCAATGTGAGCCTGTCCTTATATTTATGCACCTCTCTTATTCCATTTAATTCTGCTCTGACTCTAATCTTATGACTTGTCTCATTTTTTCCCGAAACAAGCAGACCAGGAATAATCAAGCAAGTGCATTTTATGAATTCTGTCAAAAGAAGGACCCTGTTAAAGAATTTTTCTAAATGAAACAGGGTCAGCCTGTTTACCTTAGAACAGGCCCTTACCTTTGTCAAGGCGAAATCTCAAGCAAAGTCTACAAGCAAGGAAAGGATCTAGGCGATCTTTGGCACAACTACAGACCACACAGAATCACACCCCTCTCATTGAACCCTTGCAACCCCTTTTGAGCCAATCAAGATGGCCCCTATTTCATTCAATTACCCTGCATAGTCCACCCTCAACCATTTGCAGCCATAAGCAGGGGCCATCAGTGCCTAAGGGCATAAACTCCTTCAAACAGCCTCACCCTATCGATGAGCCTGTGAGCAAGATTTAATCAAGATTACAAAAAGAGATGACCCATACTCAGCCAGTACAAAAATTAGAATACCACCAGATGCATGGACTCATCCTCCTCTCTTGAAAAAGAAAAAAAAAAAGAAACATATGGGAAGAAGAAAAAAAAAAAAGAAAAATAAAGAATGGGAGGAAGGACAAGGACACAACTGGAAAATCATACTCCATGAAAGAACACAAATCCAATCCATCTGTTGGAATCGGTGGTTACATCAAGAGTAGCTGAAGCATTGGGACACTGTCGCTAAACGGCATGAGATCGTAGAAAATACAAAGTCAAACAGCCTCTACACTGTCTCATGCTGCTCATGAACAAAAACAAAAGAATCGAGTTCACAAGCCAGTCGACCTCTACAAAAACCATCCATCTTCCTTTGACAACCCTCAACAAGGTGTTGGCGCAGTGGTCCAGCATGTTGCGGCCCCTTAACTCACACGTCCCTGGTTCGATCCGGAGAAACGTTGAGGTATGGAAAATGCACCTGTTGGGAATGGTTAATATGTTGGACCCCGCTCGTGGTCTTAGGCTAAATGCCCGGGAAGCGAGATTGGGTGTCGAGCCAAGGATGAGATTAGTCTGGCTTGTCGAGCTGGGATACTCATTAGTATAAAAAAAAAACACAGATAAAGTTCTAGTGATCCTGATGACTTATGCACATTAGTGGAGACAAGAGATGATAGATCTGCATATGAGGTATTGTTTTTCACTTTTCAATTATTAATTAGTCGCTCAAATGACAGAAGGAATGGAGGCCAGTTGTGAAATTATTCCTGTGACTTTCATGACAAAAACTACTAACAAGGAATTTGGTTGGAGTCGAATGTAGTTTTGAAGAAAAATTAGAGGATGCCTGAATTGGGACATCACATGGAAGAAGCATAGTGAAGATCTGTTGCATTGGAATTGTCTTTACTTCCTTTCAAAAATCATGCCTCCTTTTCCTTTCTATTTGCTTGAGGACAAGCAAAATCTTCAGTTTGGGGTATTTTGATACACATGAAATGTGCATGGTTTTAAGCAAGATTTTAGATGTATTTACTCTCAATTTATCATGATTATATGCCTTGCCTTGCCTTATTTCATCAAATTCCTTTAAATCCCATTCCTTACTGTGTGATTAGTGATTCCAGGCGCATTTTGAAGAATTTCGGAGATTTCATTGGAGAATTCGAAGAAACAGCCTCTGGCACAGCATGAGCCTGTTTCGAGCCTGTTGTTCATTGCAAAATCAGTAAAAGGCCTCGAATCTCCCTCCAATCACAAGTTATCCACTGGATTTCACCATCTCAGCCTTGATCCACGAAGCCATCATGCCACCACATCAATCTCAAGCAGAGCTGAATTCAATTGCTGAGAAAAATGGAAAGAGATTGCCCACGGCCTGAGGCACAGGCCCAGCACAGACTGAGCCTGTGGAATCTGCAGATGACTAGAAACGCGAAAAAATAATATAAAACTCAGCCACTTGCAGAGCTTCACCACTTGCAAAACCTTAAACTCTAAAATTATGACCTGAGCGTTTCAGAAGACTTTAAGCATGGGAAAGAGGGGATAATCATTACACCCAAGGAATATTATAATTAAAGAACTATTATCCTCCCCTTAAGTCTTCTGAAATCTGCAGAATTACAGATTTCACCCTATCGACACGCCTCTCATGGTACCTTACCTTGAGGAGCAAGATGGCAACTGAAATTCAACTTGCCCAACTTCCATACCTACTAGCACGTGGGAGAAGAGAGAAGAGGAGAATCTGCGCCTATAAAAGAGAAGAAGAAAGGAAGAACTAGGCATCGAACTCAACCCTCGATCAAACGCCCAACTCTGCAGAAGCTTTGGAACAAAGGGTTCAAGGGGAAACACGATTTTGCAGCCTTTTCTGGGCAGAAATCGTGTTGTCCCTAACCTCCAGATTTGTTTCAAACATCATGCACCCCTTTATTTCTTCTGATTTTGTAACTCAAATCATGAACTAAACAACCTCTCTTAGGTTGAAGGGGTGAAGCATGTCTCTGTTCTTATTACAATAAATTGCTCTTCTTATGCTTTTAACCCGATTTTCTTGTTGGTTGTTGCAAACTTGCTCCATGTTTAAGTCTTGATCAAACCCATACATGATTATAGGTAGCTAGGTGAAGGACTGTAAGGAGAAACCGTAGTTGCTGGAACAACAACAACCAACCTTTAGCTCTTAGTTTTGAAAGAAATTAGGAATTAATTAGGGAATTAGGAACTAATTGGGGGATTAGCCTCACCACCAACTCTTAATCTCCTTGGTTTGACCGATACGAAGGTATTAGGATGAGTGAGTATTTTGGGAGGAACATGTGAGTGAAAGCAAGTGGGTTCAGTATAGGTTGAGAGCGCCTGCAAGAACTAACTTTATAATCGATTTTGTGTTGTCCACAGGCTCAACCACAGGCTCAGCACTGGCTCAGCCTGTGGCAGCACAGTCGAAAAAACAATACCATTTTAATCTAATTCTTGATTGACTTTTGAGAAGCCTATTCTTAATCAAGTAGCAGCTTGGTGAAGGACCGAAAGGCGAAGCCAAGTTAGCTAGACCAACAATAGTCAGCCTTCACCCCCTAGCCGTTCGAAAGAAGAAAGGGAGAGACTGCGGGTAACCAACACCAGCACTAAACTTCAACTTCAAGTGGACGTCCATTCTAATGACAGGGGGTTAGATGGAAACTTGAGGAACTATCAATAAGATCGAATGCCGTTGGTAGTACCTTAGGTTGGGAGCCCCTTCAAGACATCTTATTAAACACAGGCCATCAAACAGGCTCAGCCTGTTGTGAGGCTGTTGAGCAATTTGAAGCATGGAACAGGACATGTGAATCCCAGATGCCTAAGACTTCACCACATCTGATCTTTTCCTACTTCAGCACTGTTATTACTTTCTACTTTTGCTCATTTTAAATTTCAATTTGCACTCGCCCAAATTTGCACTTTTGATTTATTATTTCAAGCCTAATTTGTCTAAATTAAAAAGTAACAGGCTCATCCCAGTCCCTGTGGATACGACCTTGATAGAAATACTACAACTACCCTGTGCACTTGCAGAACTTCACATCAATATGCACCACTGATCAATGAACAGTTAACCTATAAAAGACGTGAGGGGTGAGATCAACCACTGTCTCACCATAAACAAACAAACTAAGATATACACATGTACAAGTCAACCACTAAATACTTCGCAGTAACAGCCACTAGGCACAAACAAGTCCCAGTGCAACAATACAAAGTCATCATCAGACTTTAACCCACAATTGTCATAAGTCATCTTGTAATATTTATTCCCTATGGTGTGTTAATGTTTAGTATTTTATTTGGCTTTGAGTAATTTATTATCTGGGCCCTCTACTACATGCGTCGAGCTCGATTACATTTGTACAGACAACCAGGGCATAAGCCCAAGTACAATCAGGGTAAAAACCCAAGTCAATCAAGGTATAAATCCAAGTTAGGGCATAAGCCTAAATACAGTAAAGGCATCAACTCGATTCAGGGCATAAGCCCAAATATAGTCAACCGGTCAACAGCCCCGCAGTAGTATTCTTTTAATACCTTATTCACAGTTATGCTTTAACAATTTATATGTGCCATAAATTATGATTGTTCAAGGTCGTGTGGTTTTAACATCTTATTTTCAAGTCCGGGCCTCCGGCCATAATTCACCACACTAACCGCAAAATAGTACATCATGTTATGTGCATAACAAATCAACTCACCTAGGCACAAAATTCAAAGTCATAGCATAATCATCATGTTATCACCAACATATATAGAACAATACAAAGTCATAGCATAATCATCATGTTATCACCAACATATGTAGACCAACAAGCAACAAGACAAGCATAGAAGTACACATAGAACACAATTTTGTTCAAGGATTGCCATAAAATTCACAAAGAACCGTTGGCCGAGTATCGTAGGCAGTAACGGCATACCAAAGATTATAAGTCCTCACCTGGATCAATAGAAACATCTTGAAAGATAAGCCATGTCCTGCCACGACATGATCCCGCTCCCATATTTATCGCAAGATGAAATCACATATAATTTTAATGTGAAATGCATGCATCATAACCATATGTCCAAGAATTTATCTTGACAGGTTATAAATTTGCACTTTTAAAGCATGGACTAGAAGCCCAAAGCGTGATTGACAACAACTCTAATTATGTCAAGTCCAGGAAATTTAGGAGTGCAAGTTATGGCCTCACGGTCCAAAACCATGTTTAACGAAAATCAAGTGCTCAAGCCACGGTCTGAAAGTTGGAAACCAAAATTAATGCTAATCAAAAGCCTTTGAATTGAGAACCCTTCCATAAGAAACCAACAAAAACCATGTACTTAAAAACCCATGAGTAGAAACCTAAGTCCCATGGCACAATAGTCAATACATGACTAGCTCAATTGAAGGAGTAAGTTTGTTGATTTATTAGCCATGCATAGTGAGCTGGTTTAGGAAACTATCATGGTTAAGCGAAATAAAGGATCATATGCCTGTTTCCACAAGGCCAGCTCATGTTTGATAGATATCATTTGTTAAAACTTGTCATTGTCCAAGTATAATACTGTTCTTAAAGTGAAACTTTTAATTGCAAAAAAAAAATCGTAGAAACCATACAAATCCCAAGTGAAATGCACCCTTCTAGACATGATACGAGACATATAAGACAATGTTGCAGCCACCAGATTTAATACGTATACACGATCAATGTTGAATCCACGTGTTTAGTCTAACCAACCTAAACCAATAAATGAACACATATTTCTGCAAGTGGCCAACTCCTGAACACAAGCTAAGTAATTTTTAGTCCACTTTATATTGAATAAAAAAAACTACGCATGATGGAAGTCAATTTATTATTATGAATTCAAAACAAGCAAATTTTCAGTAAGCTTAGAGACGACCTCAAAGTTTAATATTAGTTTAAAAAAAAATAGGTTCACTGAAACTAGGTTCACCATTCGGTTAGTCCACAAATGTATCCTACAACAAATCAAAAGCAGGAAAAAGGTGCAGGAAATGCTTACTGAAAGACAATCCCGCCTACACACCAAAACTACACAGCAAGGCTCGGTTCCACCATTGAAACCCCAGAATGAGCCAAACCAAAAGAATCTGTGACATTAGCATCCATCAACAACTCATCCATGTCGCCGTACCAATCAACCCAAAACCCAGAATTACCAAACCCATAACACAACAACAAGCCACACACAATTAAACGGGTTCGATAAAAAGATAGAGAAGGATGAAAAGAAAGAGAACTAACACCGGGTCCTTACCCGTTTGAACTTCCAAACCGACCCCAGAAAGCACAAAACAACCCCACGCTGAAGTATGCACGACAGTGGTGGCCATAGTCGTTTCAAAGCAAGAGGAAAGGGTTGCGACCAAAGGAAAAAAAAGAGGAAAGGTTTAGGGAGGGAGGCGACCCAGGCACCAGCGACGACTCCTATGGCGTCGCCTCGAGTTGCTGGTAGAGAGAGAGGGGGATGAGGGTGCGGCTGCATGTGTGGGAGAGTGAAGAAGAAAGACAAAAGAGAACATAAAAAAAAAGAGGGAGAGAGAGAAAAGGGCTTTACGGGTCACTTCCCAAAGCCTCAACTGACGACGTCGTTTCTATTGTTTGGCCAAAGCCAACTCTAACTATTGTATATCAACAACAAACTTTTTTTTTCCATAGCAAACCCATGAATTTCCTTGGCCAATAAAAATTGGGCGTGTAATGAACATAATAAAAAAACCAAATTCCCTTGGCCAAATATTCACCAAGAAAAAATTAAAATGGTAAATTTATTATGGGAATATGTTTAATGAATCCGATAAACAAATAAATAATTCATTTGTTCTAAAAAATTTCTAAAAATTTTCGAGAAGGTAAAATTGAGGGAAAAAATAATTTTAAAGATTTCCTTAGAATTTTACCAAAAATCGGGGCACTACACTCGCTTACCTGAGAAGTTGAGGATGCCAGAGATTGAGAAGTTCAATGGAATGGGATATCCTATGACCCATTTGAAAATTTACGTGAGAATGTTGCAGCCTCTGGGGATCGAGCCTGAATTGATGACCCAGTTGTTTGAAAGGACTTTGTCGAGAGCAGCCCTGAGATAGTTCTTGACCTTAGATGAGAGCAAAGTGAGCAAATGGGTTGACATCTGTGGGAAGCTCTTGAAATGATACAGCTATAACACTGAAGTGAATGTGACCAAAAGGGATCTTGAGATGACCAAACTAGAAGTCCAGGAAAATTTTTCTGCTTACATTTCAAGGTGGCATGACAAGGCATCCTTGATGGTGAAAGACCCACTGAAGAGGATCAAGTGCAAATGGTAATCAAAAATCTTCAACCGGTTTACTATGACCGCATGGTTGGCAATTATTACGCCAATTTCAAGGCATTTATCGGGGTGGGGATACAATTGGAGGATGCTATCAACTCTGGGAAGATCAAGGTTTCCATGGATGCTTTAACATCTAAGAGGAGTTTCAATCTAACCCATGGAAAGAGATCTGCTGAAGTGAATCATGTCGCCATCAAGGCACCATTACAGATTGGGTCAAAATCAAGGGAATTCACTCCCCTCTTTATGTCCATGAGTGAAGATGCTCAAGAAGTGTATGGAGAAGAACTTGTTGTAGCCTTTGGAGCCAAGGCCTGATTTTTCTCTTAAAGGGGACTCTAGCAAATTCTACAAATTTAATTAAATGGCTGGGCACACAACTGATAGTTGTTCCCGACTTCGCCATGAGATCCTAGATTTGATAGAGAGGAATGAGATAATTTTGCCCAAGAAACCCAACACCAAATCAAATCCGCTACCCCTGCATGAGGAGATTGATATGATGGAGGTAGATTCCGAACCTTAGCGGGAATGTTTTGTACTTGATTTAAGCGGATATGTGGAGTCAAATGACGCAGTCGATGTCATCACCAGGTCAAGAAGAGTAGTGAGAAGGGCTCCTCTTCATTTAGACGAAACCGAGGTGACAACGGACCCTGAGGAGGATATGGTGGTGAAGCAACTAAAGAAGACTCAGGCTAACATCTCAATTTGAGGTCTGTTGATGTCCTCAAGTCCATATCGGGAGAAGGTTCTCCAAACTTTAAACAAACCACATGTCCCCATCGACACTGCCCTAGAAACGTTAGCCAATATGATAGCTTCCAGGGAAACTGATAATCAAATCTCCTTCTCTGATAAGGTTCTACGCGAAGATAAAGGTGCTCATGTCGAGGCACTATACATAACCATTCAGGTCAAGGACAACCAAGTACCCCTGGTACTGATAGAAAATGGATCGGCCTTGAATGTATGTCCCCTGAAGACTACAAGCTTAATGGGGTTTGGGGCCACAAATTTCCTGCCCTCTCTAACAATGGTCAGAGCATATGACAATGCATAAAGAGAAGCGTTGGGGATGATAAAATTGGAAGTGATCAATGGGCCCGCCCCTTTTGCGATAGAGTTTCAAGTGCTTGATATCGCATCCAGTTTCAACTTGCTTCTCGGAAGACCATGGTTACACCAAGCCCGAGCTATAGCTTCCACTTTGCATCAAAAGTTACAATTTCCTTATCAAGGAGGGATAGTCACAGTCAAGGGGGAAACGGCCGAAAACAACATCAAGCCAGTTTTCGGGATTGAAGGGGATGAGGAAGTGCCATTGTCAGGCTTTGTCTTTGAGTCCGTCAGTACCATAACAACGTATAAGTTTATTCGCGAACCCCGTTATTATGACCCTTTCGGCAATGTGGTAGTCATAGGGATCATGGAGAAAATGAGATACTTTCCAATCATGGGGCTGGGGAAAAAGCAGCAAGGGATGTTAGAAGCTCCTAGGCTTTGTAACACTACACCACCCTTTGGCTTGGGATATGCTCAAACAATGATGGAAGTGGAGAGGCAAAAGGAAAAAGACCGTGCAAGGGCATTGGCTCGAAAGAAGAAGCAAGAGTGGGACTTTGCCATGGCTCCATATTTCAAGACACTGAATAGCTATTTCATAAAAGAGGAAGAAAATTTTCCTTTTTGTGGGTTCCCAGAACCGTGGGTGTGCCGTATTATAAACATCAGGAAGCTGGGGTTCTAGCTGTTCTTTGATTGTTATCCGAAAGAGGAGCAGGAGATAGAGGAAGGGGAAGAGGATGGGAATAAAGAGGATGAAGACTTCAGCTGTAGGAGGCTCTTTGAAGAAATTGAAATTTCTCGAAGACCTAAGTGGTGGTCCATGACGAGTGTCTAAGTCAAAGTTCAAGAAGGGGGGTCGAAGGGGTCGAGTCGTTCTGTTATTGTCTTCACTTTTAAATGAATAAAGGCACTCTTTTTCTTCTATATTGATGATCATCTTGACAATATTCCTCTACATGCATGATATATGTGGATATAATGCGTTGAATAAACTCCTTGAACACCTGTAAAAATCAATCTGAGGGCGAATACTACTAAGAGGGATAACAATATCAACAAGGGTCTCAAAAACTCCAAAAGCAAAGGAGAATCAAGATTCAACCCAATGAAGGCATCTGAAGGACCATGCGACCAAGAGAGTTCTAGAAAGTATCTAGTGGGCGAGAGATTAAAAAACAATCCAGCAAGAACTTTAGACCCTACAGTGCATGGTTTCTAACCACCAGAAGAGGAGGAATTTTTTTAGAGTTAATCAAGTCAACACAAAGAGAACTACATAGGCCTGATTTCATGAGCTTTTGAAAAAAAAAGAAGAAGAACAAAAAAAAGAGAGAAGAACAAAAAAAATGAGCCATGAATACGTAGGAAGCCCCAGCTTGGGTCCGGTTCCACTCTTATTAGCAGTAGACCAAGGATTAACAAAAAGATAAAGGGAGTTTGTTCACTCATTTATTCGCATACATCATAAATGTAAAAGAGTAGTTGTTCAAAATGGGATTGAATTTTTCCTGTGCCTCTTACGACTCGCATCGATACCTCCATTTACAGCTTTTAAGGCTGCAGCTTCCGTAGGCCCTATCACTGTATCGAGAATATCGGAGGGGATTGTCTGTTCTAAGCCAAACTGCCTGAATCTCCCGAAATCATTAATTAAGTGGGCTATGCTCACTGCAAAAAAAAAGTTTTCAAAATAGGACCGCTTGACTGCAATGGCCTGGCGGTCATTGCGACATGACCGCTAAGGCTTGGCAGTCTTCTATGCATGTCCGTCGGGCCTAGCGGTCACATTGATATGACTTCCGGGTCTGGGTTACTATTCATGTTCTTCCTATTTTGTCCCAGTTTTCCTATAGTTCCGATTTTATTCTTATTCTTGCACAAAAGTCAAAATTCCTCTTTTCCCCCAAAAATATCAATATTTCATCAAATTAGACTCTAGAAACACTCAAGCTTGAGATCAAATCATCTCATTAATCATTAGGTGCAAACATATCTAAAATCTAAAATAACAAAATATTCGTCAAATTTGGGTGTTCACAGATGCCCCTCGTTGGTGAATCTTTAGGAACTGAAGATGAGCCAACGAAAAGTAGAACATACAAATTTGACGGAGTAGGTGCTGATGCTGATGCTCGTCATGTGTACCATGGATTGGGAATCATCCCATCCTGGGTTTCAAGGATTTCATTATCCTCCTCGGGGGAACTCGTTGTGGCTGTTAACTTGGTTAACTAGGGATATGTCTCCTCCCATGTGGGTGATTTAGAGGTTACCTTCTTTCATTGGGTTGCTAACTCGGTTAGCTAGGGATATGTCTCCTCCCGTGGGGGTGATTTTGAGGCTACCTACTTTCATTTTGGGTTGCTATCTTGGTTAGCTAGGGATGCGTCTCCTCCCTTGCGGGGGAGTTCGGGGTTACCTACTTTCTAGGGATTTTATCATCCTCCCTAGGGAACTCGGGTTTAGGTTGTCAACAAAGAATCCTCTTATCTCGGTTAACTAGGGATATGACTCCTGCTGTAACGCCCCGAATTTCGTTAATTTATTTTTTCGGAGTTTTTAAAAATTTCTGGTATTTAACTTCCACTTTTACCCTCGCGGAATTTTCGAGAATTTTTGGTTAAGAAATTATTGTTATAATTAATATATTCTCTATGAGAATATTATTTTTACATTTAGAATCGATCCTTGTTCGGGAACAATTGGAGTTCCGGGGTGAAATATGGAGTTTCTCGTAGTTCCACTCAAAACTACGTCGTTTTGAGTTAAAGTAGAAAAAAAATAATAAAAACCTAACCCTAGCGCGCGTTGACTGGGAGGGAGTTGACCGCGCCTTAGACCAAAACGACGTCGTTTTGGTCTAGGCCGGCCAACCCTAACCCCTTCCTCTCTTCTATTCTTCTTTCGTTTTTTTTCCTTTGGTTTTTTTTTCTGGTCACTACTCTTCCGCCGCCCTCCCCATTCTTCCTCTCTCCCATATTGCTCCCGCATCCTTCTCCTTCAAATCGAAAGTTCAACGGCCAGGGAGGGTTCCGATATTCTTTTTCTTCTCCTCTCTTAATCTCTTTTCTCTTCTCCTCCCCTTCTTTTCTTCTACCTCGCCGCGCTGATACCCCTCTTCTTTCTTTTTTTTTTCCGTTCTGAAAACGTACACAAGCGGCCAACACCATCTTCACTTGCTTCTCCCCTGAACGCCGCGGCTGTCTTCTTCTTCCCTTCTTCTTCGTCTGCCCAGCGCCGTTGCGAGAAGGGAAGGTCGAGAGGGGGTCCGTGGTGGGTGACGCGGTCTTGGCGTGTTCGTCGGTCGCCGCCGTCGTCCGATGGTAAGCCATGACTTCTTTTTCCCCTCCTCCGTCTTCTTTAATTTCCTGCAGTTGTGTTTTAATCGGATGATGGTCTGTGTTCGGGTTGTGTTGTTGGTTGTTGTTGGGCTTCCGGTGGCGGGTCGTGGGGCTCGGCTTTGGGACGACTGGGTTTGAGTCATTGCAGCCAGGATTTGGGTGTGGGCGCGTCGAGGCAGTGCCGATGTCACCCTTGCGCCGCCGTCACCACCAGTTTCTGTGGTAAGCCACCGTCGCTTTTTCTCCGTACCTTTTCCTATGTTCTCCTCTTCTTGTTCCTTTCTCCCTTGTGCTGATGTCGGTGGTGTTTATGATGCTCTGTTGGATTGCGAATTCGGGTTAATGGTGGTTCTGGGCTGGCTGTCGTGTTTGTGCTGTTAGTTGCTAATAGAAGAGGGGCATGCTTGTGTTCCAGCAGCGATTGGTTGTGCTTGGATCTGTCACGGGCGGAGAGGTCTGTTTTTCCGGTGAGTTTTTGGTGACTCAGTGTTATTAATCCGGTTATAGATGTACTTGGATCTAAGGGGGGTTTTTGTTTGAATGCCATATTATGTTTTGTTGGAATGGACAGGAAGAATGGGATGTTTCTGGGCTGTAGGAAATTCTCCGGTGTCGCTGGTTGTTCTACCGGCGGGTCGGGATGCCTTTCCGGCAAGGGCTGACCGGAATCCGGCGAGCTCGGGGATTTTCCGGCGAGGCTCGGGTTGCCGTCCCGGCAAGACATAATTTCTTTTCCGGCATTACATGGTAATTCTCGGTATTGACCGTTAATTGATTTTGTACATGTCATGTTGTGTAAATGCATTTAATAGATGTATTATAACGGTAATGGACTTAATGGAAAGGCGAGTGTGACGAGGTTGGAGGCGCGTAGCCGGTATATGTCCGACGCACATAGTATCTTTAGGCCGGGAAATGTTTGGGCTCGGGAGTTCGATAAAAGTATTATTGTGATGGGCCGGGCTTAGGCCCAATTAATGTCATATTAATTCTATATGGGCTTTTAGGCCCAATGACTAATGAAGTGGGCTTTAGGCCCAATGGCTTGTAATTGAGATGGGCTTTAGGCCCAATAAAATATAACTAATTTAAATGGGTTTTAGGCTCAATGGTTTTGGGGAATGTGCTTTAGGCCCAGTAAATGGATATTAATTTAGATGGGCTTTAGGCCCAAAGGGTTCTTATGATGTGGGCCTTAGGCCCAGGTATAAAATTGGATTTGAATATTGGGTTTAGACTTGGATTTCTTAGTAGCGGGTCTAATGTACGATTAAAGCTTAAGACGATAACATTGGTATGTAATTGATTTGATTTCCGTGAATAAATATCTTACATGGTATATATGTTCATAGGAGGTTGTGGACATGAGGTTGTTGAGGCGGAACTAGGCTTCAGGTTCCGAGACAATTAATATGGCCCAGGTGAGGACTTATAAACCTTTGTATGCATTACTGCCTACAATGCTCGGTTAACTGTCTTGATATATAAAGTGGTATTAATTGTTGGTCTTGAATGCTGAATGCATGCTTGTCTGATGTGCTGATGTTGCTATCTGCGAGTGTACTATGTTGGTGATATCTCTGATGTAGTGTGCATGATTTGTGAACTGTGTACCAGTGTAATATAATATGCCTGTCGTGCATGAGTTGTTTTGTGTGTTAAATAACGTGATATATGGTTTTTGTGGTTTGTGTGGTAGATTGTGGGCTGGAGGCCCGGATTTGAGTTTAAGATGTTAAATCCACACATCCCTGATTGAAATAACGAGTGGTACAACTCTTAAGGTATAAATGAGAATAACGAATTATAATAAAGTCTACTGTGGGGCTGTTGACCGGTTGGTTCGAGCGGGAAGTAATACCCCTCGGGATGGCATGCGGGTTTGCATGTGGGCCTGTGATGGCCGGTTCTACCTCCCTCTTTCTACCTCCCCCTTTCTACCTCCCTCTTTCTCTCTGTCTCTCTCTCTCTTTCTCTGGATATGTTTGGGCTTCGTGCCTGGTTTATTTGGGCTTCGTGCCTGGTTTATTTGGGCTTCGTGCCTGGTTGTCTGATCAGACGGGACCGAGCTCGACGCACACAGTAGAGGGCCCTAATAAGATACTTAAACCTAATAACACAGATAATAGTGTAAGTGATGACAAGTGTTGGTTGTAGTTTGATGATGTCCTGCTCTGTGTATTGTGGTTGTTGTTGTTGATGCCGGTGAATTTGTAGTTGATTTGTTTTGTATATTATTGGTTTATTTGTCTGCGGTGAGACAGTGGTTGGTCTCACCCCCTCACAGTCTTTTTCAGGTTAACTGCTCATTGAGCAGTGGTGCATATCGGCAGGTGGCGGTGCTTCCCTCTCCTCGGGTCGGATCCATAGAGTTTCACTGCATTCATGTTATCTTTTGTATAGTTTTCCGCTGCATACTTGTTGTTGTGTAATTTGATGTATAAATGTTCATTGATTAATTGGTTGATATTGTATCCCGGGAAGAAGGGCATTTTGGTCTTTCTACATGTTACGATAAATTTGATTGGTTATTTTTGGGATACGGGTGTCCCGGGAATGATAAGGGCAATTTGGTCAATCTATAATTAATTTATAACTTATATTAAATAATTGGGACACGGGCGTTTTAGTTGGTAGCGGAGCAGGCAGTAGATCCTTGGGGATGTTCGGAGGTGTTTCTGTGATCCTCTGTGCATATGTCTGTTCCTATTTGAATTGTTTGTTGCATTGTCATATGCATTCTTATAGTGAGTCGTACTATGGATCCGGTGGAGGACACGCACCTGCTGAGGGTCGGAGTGACCCGGTATTATTGTGTAAATGATATGCTTACCTTTACAGCTTAGGCTGTAGTAAAGATTATTTTGTGGTTTATCCACTGATCTATTAGAGTCGGATGGACTCTTGAATCTTGGGTTATGTTCCTTGTCTATGACGAACTGGCCAATACAAGTAAGAACCATCAATTTGTTTTCGGGTGTTAAGTCTATTAGGAGATGATCTTATGTGATACTAGTGGATTTGATTCTTGTGATCTTGGTGATCAAGTTATTCGTGGTTTGATTATATAAACGTGAGGAATTGTAGCTACTTGTGGAATTATTTTATGGCTAGTTCTTGTTCGGAGTGCGAGATGATTTCTTGAATTAATTTGAGGATTGATCTAATGGTATATTTGGGGAAAAATCTTTTAATGATACTTGAGGTACTAAACTTTGATGAGTTTGGGGATATTAATGGTGATTGCGATAAAAAAGGTTTTGATCATGAATTTCTGTTGAGGTTATAGTCCATGTGTTGGAAATGAGGATGCTGGTAGTATGTTCATATTGAGGGTTTGATTTCGAGCTGATCTCGGGTATTGAGATTCAATTGCTAAGTTATTAATTATATGTTGAGAGATACAGTGATATTTTAATTTCTTTGTTAGAAAACTTTGGTGTTTGTGCTAGAAATGATTTGAGGAATAGATTATAAGCATGAGTATGAGTTACGAAAGAATGTTGGGTCTTGAGGAGATCTCGGGTGTTGTGATTCAACACCTAGTTTGTCAATTATGTGATGAGAGATATGGTGATGTTTAGAGTACTTCGTCATAAAAAAAAAATTTTGGTGTTCATGTTATGTGTGGCTTGGGGGGAGAGACTCATGATTGTGAGTTATGAAAGGATGTTTGGGCCTTGAAGAACCCAAGGGCTAGAATGATAACTGTGATACTTCGGTGATGATCGGGTTTTAGTGCCTAAGGTATGATCCGGGTTATATATATGAGTTTGGTTGAATTGGGGTGTGATAGACTAAATACACTGGAGTTTAGATCATGAAATTGATTATGGACTTTTGGTTTTGAGGAATTCACATTGAGGGTGATGATCTTGTACGTTGGTAACAATTTGAGATTCTGTTATTTGAGGATGTGCTTAATGGGTTAAAAGATTGGGTATAGTTGGTTGATTGATGATAAATGAAACGGTTTATGGATTCTGGTGTTAATATTGTTGATTATGATTGGATAAGATTCTTTGTTTAGAACTTTGATCTTATGATCTATTGATCATGTTAGACTAAGTCGATGATTGACTTGGGTATATTGGAGTTCTTGCTTGGAAATGTATTTGATGGTCATGATGGTTCTACTTGGTGGTTTGGCCGACGGTATTTTGATACCGGGTGACACTTGTCTGTGTCAGCTAAGCACTTGGTTGCTTGACTCATCTTGAAATTTCGAGGACGAAATTTTGTTAAGCGGGGTAGAACTGTAACGCCCCGAATTTCGTTAATTTATTTTTTCGGAGTTTTTAAAAATTTCTGGTATTTAACTTCCACTGTTACCCTCGCGGAATTTCCGAGAATTTTTGGTTAAGAAATTATTGTTATAATTAATATATTCTCTATGAGAATATTATTTTTACATTTAGAATCGATCCTTGTTCGGGAACAATTGGAGTTCCGGGGTGAAATATGGAGTTTCTCGTAGTTCCACTCAAAACTACGTCGTTTTGAGTTAAAGTAGAAAAAAAAAATAAATAAATAATAAAAACCTAACCCTCGCGCGCGTTGACTGGGAAGGAGTTGACCGCGCCTTAGACCAAAACGACGTCGTTTTGGTCTAGGCCGGCCAACCCTAACCCCTTCCTCTCTTCTATTCTTCTTTCGTTTTTTTTCCTTTGGTTTTTCTTTCTGGTCACTACTCTTCTGCCGCCCTCCCCATTCTTCCTCTCTCCCATATTGCTCCCGTATCCTTCTCCTTCAAATCGAAGGTTCAACGGCCGGGGGGGGGGGGGTTCCGATATTCTTTTTCTTCTCCTCTCTTAATCTCTTTTCTCTTCTCCTCCCCTTCTTTTCTTCTACCTCGCCGCGCTGATACCCCTCTTCTTTCTTTTTTTTTCCGTTCTGAAAACGTACACAAGCGGCCAACACCATCTTCACTTGCTTCTCCCCTGAACGCCGCGGCTGTCTTCTTCTTCCCTTCTTCTTCGTCTGCCCAGCGCCGTTGCGAGAAGGGAAGGTCGAGAGGGGGTCCGTGGTGGGTGACGCGGTCTTGGCGTGTTCGTCGGTCGCCGCCGTCGTCCGATGGTAAGCCATGACTTCTTTTTCCCCTCCTCCGTCTTCTTTAATTTCCTGCAGTTGTGTTTTAATCGGATGATGGTCTGTGTTCGGGTTGTGTTGTTGGTTGTTGTTGGGCTTCCGGTGGCGGGTCGTGGGGCTCGGCTTTGGGACGACTGGGTTTGAGTCACTGCAGCCAGGATTTGGGTGTGGGCGCGTCGAGGCAGTGCCGATGTCACCCTTGCGCCGCCGTCACCACCAGTTTCTGTGGTAAGCCACCGTCGCTTTTTCTCCGTACCTTTTCCTATGTTCTCCTCTTCTTGTTCCTTTCTCCCTTGTGCTGATGTCGGTGGTGTTTATGATGCTCTGTTGGATTGCGAATTCGGGTTAATGGTGGTTCTGGGCTGGCTGTCGTGTTTGTGCTGTTAGTTGCTAATAGAAGAGGGGCATGCTTGTGTTCCAGCAGCGATTGGTTGTGCTTGGATCTGTCACGGGCGGAGAGGTCTGTTTTTCCGGTGAGTTTTTGGTGACTCAGTGTTGTTAATCCGGTTATAGATGTACTTGGATCTAAGGGGGGTTTTTGTTTGAATGCCATATTATGTTTTGTTGGAATGGACAGGAAGAATGGGATGTTTCTGGGCTGTAGGAAATTCTCCGGTGTCGCTGGTTGTTCTACCGGCGGGTCGGGATGCCTTTCCGGCAAGGGCTGACCGGAATCCGGCGAGCTCGGGGATTTTCCGGCGAGGCTCGGGTTGCCGTCCCGGCAAGACATAATTTCTTTTCCGGCATTACATGGTAATTCTCGGTATTGACCGTTAATTGATTTTGTACATGTCATGTTGTGTAAATGCATTTAATAGATGTATTATAACGGTAATGGACTTAATGGAAAGGCGAGTGTGACGAGGTTGGAGGCGCGTGGCCGGTATATGTCCGACGCACATAGTATCTTTAGGCCGGGAAATGTTTGGGCTCGGGAGTTCGATAAAAATATTATTGTGATGGGCCGGGCTTAGGCCCAATTAGTGTCATATTAATTCTATATGGGCTTTTAGGCCCAATGACTAATGAAGTGGGCTTTAGGCCCAATGGCTTGTAATTGAGATGGGCTTTAGGCCCAATAAAATGTAACTAATTTAAATAGGTTTTAGGCTCAATGGTTTTGGGGAATGTGCTTTAGGCCCAGTAAATGGATATTAATTTAGATGGGCTTTAGGCCCAAAGGGTTCTTATGATGTGGGCCTTAGGCCCAGGTATAAAATTGGATTTGAATATTGGGTTTAGACTTGGGTTTCTTAGTAGCGGGTCTAATGTACGATTAAAGCTTAAGACGATAACATTGGTATGTAATTGATTTGATTTCCGTGAATAAATATCTTCAATGGTATATATGTTCATAGGTGGTTGTGGACATGAGGTTGTTGAGGCGGAACTAGGCTTCAGGTTCCGAGACAATTAATATGGCCCAGGTGAGGACTTATATACCTTTGTATGCATTACTGCTTACAATGCTCGGTTAACTGTCTTGATATATAAAGTGGTATTAATTGTTGGTCTTGAATGCTGAATGCATGCTTGTCTGATGTGCTGATGTTGCTATCTGCGAGTGTACTATGTTGGTGATATCTCTGATGTAGTGTGCATGATTTGTGAACTGTGTACCAGTGTGATATAATATGCCTGTCGTGCATGAGTTGTTTTGTGTGTTAAATAACGTGATATATAGTTTTTGTGGTTTGTGTGGTAGATTGTGGGCTGGAGGCCCGGATTTGAGTTTAAGATGTTAAATCCACATAACCCTGATTGAAATAACGAGTGGTACAACTCTTAAGGTATAAATGAGAATAACGAATTATAATAAAGTCTACTGTGGGGCTGTTGACCGGTTGGTTCGAGCGGGAAGTAATACCCCTCGGGATGGCATGCGGGTTTGCATGTTGGCCTGTGATGGCCGGTTCTGCCTCCCTCTTTCTACCTCCCCCTTTCTACCTCCCTCTTTCTCTCTGTCTCTCTCTCTCTTTCTCTGGATATGTTTGGGCTTCGTGCCTGGTTTATTTGGGCTTCGTGCCTGGTTATCTGATCAGACGGGACCGAGCTCAACGCACACAGTAGAGGGCCCTAATAAGATACTTAAACCTAATAATACAGATAATAGTGTAAGTGATGACAAGTGTTGGTTGTAGTTTGATGATGTCCTGCTCTGTGTATTGTGGTTGTTGTTGTTGATGCCGGTGAATTTGTAGTTGATTTGTTTTGTATATTATTGGTTTATTTGTCTGCGGTGAGACAGTGGTTGGTCTCACCCCCTCACAGTCTTTTTCAGGTTAACTGCTCATTGAGCAGTGGTGCATATCGGCAGGTGGCGGTGCTTCCCTCTCCTCGGGTCGGATCCATAGAGTTTCACTGCATTCATGTTATCTTTTGTATAGTCTTCCGCTGCATACTTGTTGTTGTGTAATTTGATGTATAAATGTTCATTGATTAATTGGTTGATATTGTATCCCGGGAAGAAGGGCATTTTGGTCTTTCTACATGTTACGATAAATTTGATTGGTTATTTTTGGGATACGGGTGTCCCGGGAATGATAACAATACCTGAATATGGTGGGTCCCTCGGGGAGAGGGCCTTCACACCTGCCTTGGGGGTGATTTGTGGGTTACCTACTTTCATGGGATTTTATCGTCCTCCCTAGGGAACTTGGTGTTTGTCTCACTTGTGGGAATCTTCTCATCCCTCTCATGGCATCACAATCCTTCTCATCAGCCGTCAACAAAATCTCAGGGCATTACATACCCATAGGGGTAGCATGCCCTAAAGAAATTCATCTCCAGCAATGGGGTTTCATGCCCTGAGGAATTGATTTAGAATGGGGTAGCATGCCCAGTGGATTGATTCAGAACGGGGTAGCATACACTAAGCAAGTCTCACTGACACATGGGGTAGCATGCCCCAGGAAAATCGATACATGGGGTAGCATGCCCCGGAAACCAAATGTCATGACTACGATTCCAATCATACGGGGTAGCATGACCTTAAACAAATCACGTGGGGTGTCATGCCCTGGGAACCAAATATATCAAAAAGTGGGGCATCGTGCCCTGGGAAACAAAAAAAATTACATAACGGGGTAGCATGTCCCAGGACGACAAAACACATACGAGGGGTAGCATGCCCTGGGAAACAAAGCACAAGGGATTGCACGCCCCAAAAACTCAAAACTCAAAATGAACCGAGGGGTAGCATGTCCCGGGAAAGTAACTCACAAATGGGGTACCATGCCGCGGAGAAAAACAAACCGAATAATTGGGGTAGCATGTCCCGAAAATCAACACATGAAAGGGGTTAAATATACAATTGGTCTCCTTACTATATTGAATCGATTACTTACATCTCCCTACTCTTTTTAAAAGATAAATTTGGTCCCCCGCATGGTTTAATCAGCGATTAGCTGACGTGGCAATTGTGGGACCCACATGTCGATAAAAAAATTCATTTTTCTGACATGTCGGGCCCATATAAATGCTTAAACAGTGCCACGTCAGCTAATAACGAATTGTACCGGATAGGAGGACCAAATTTATCAGTTTAGAAGAGTAAGGGGACCCAATTAATCATAATTAGCATAAAGAGGCCATTCTTATCAATTCGATATGGTAGAGGGACTAAACATATATATAATCCCATCTTGAATTGTTACATATTGATTTGTTTGGTCTTATGAGAACCATGAGTATAAGTGGTAAGAAATATGTTTTTGTGGTAGTGGTTGATTATTCAAGATATACATAGGTTTTATTTCTTGCTCAAAAAGACCATGCTTGCTATGATTTTGACACTCTTGTTAGGCGTTTACAAAATGAGAAAGGCTATAAGATTTGAAAAATAAGAAGAGTTCATAGAGGAGATTTGGATAATCTAGTCTTCAATCACTTCTGTGAGCAAAGTGGCATAGTCCACACCTTTTCGACTCCTAGAACACCACAACAAAATGGGGTTGTAGAAAGGAAGAATTGAACTTCGCAAGAAATGACTAGAACTATACTTAATGAGCATAAACTACCTGCACATTTCTGGACAAAGGGTGTGAACACAGCATGCTACATTTTAAATAGAGTATCCATGTGTCCTTTGATTGAAAAGACACCCTATGAGAAATGGTTTGATAAGAAATCAAATATTAGTTACTTTCGGGTTTTTGGGTCTAAATCCTGCATTCTAAACATAAAGGATAACTTGGAAAAGCTTGATGCAAAATCTGTTGATGGAATATTTCTCGGTTACTCCACAACAAGTAAGGCCTATCGACTCTATAACAAGAAAACTATGGTTGTTGAAGAAACCATGCATGTAGTCTTTGATGAAATTGACCCGTGTGATCTAAATGATGATGAAGACTCAGATTTTATCCTTGAAATTCAACCACATATCACAAACATTGGCAACCCTACAGATGAAAAAGAGGAAGATCTGTCTGAATTCATTCAACAATATGTGTCACAACAACAACCTAGTGTGTTGCTGAATCTAGTTGGAGAAAAACAAGAAGTCACTGCACAAACAATAAATTCACAGTACACTCATAGAAACATCAGAGCACCTAGAGGACTGTCAACATATGCTATTCTTGGTGATACCTCCAAAGGAGTAACTACCAGATCCTCTTTGCATAATGTGAACACACATCTTGTATTCCTGTCACAAGTGGAACAAAAAAATACAAATGAAGCCATTCTTGATGAAAATTGGGTAAATCCTATGCAAGAAGAGCTCAATCAATTCAAAAGGGAGTGAGGTGTGAGAGTTGGTACCTATACCCCTAGAACAACCTGTGATTGGAGTAAAATGGGTCTTTAGGAACAAGCTTGATGAATCTGGGATTGTGGTAAGAAACAAAGCAAGGTTAGTTGCTCAAGGTTATAATCAAGAAGATGGTATAGATTATGATGAGACTTTTTCTCCTGTTGCTAGATTAGAATCCATCAGCATGTTGCTTGCGTTTACATCATTTAGATCATTCAAGTTATACCAAATGGATGTTAAAAGTGCATTCCTAAATGGATTTATTATAGAAGAAGTTTATGTTGAGCAACACCCGAATTTGAAAGTTATGAATATCCCAATCATGTGTATAAACTCAAAAAGGCACTATATGGTCTTAGACAAGCACCTAGAACATGGTATGATAGATTAAGCTCTTATCTTGTTTCCAAAGGATTTAGGAGAGGAAAGGTTGACTCAACACTATTTGTCAAGGTAAGTAAAAATGATGTGATCATTGTGCAAATATATGTTGATGATATCTTGTTTGGTGCTACTAATGATTTTCTTTGTAAGGAATTTGAGAAGCTTATGCACACTGAATTTGAAATGAGTATGATGGGTGAACTCACATACGTTTTGAGATTTCAAGAAAAACAACTTGAAGGGGGCATTTTCATCAATCAAGCTAAGTACATTGATTCACATGAAATATGCACAGTATTAGGCATGATTTTATATATATTTACACCCAACTTATCATGACTTTATGCCTTGCTTTGCATTATTTCACCATATTCCCTTAAATTCCACCCCTTACTGTATGATTAGTGATTCCAGGTGCATTTCGAAGAATTTTGGAGATTTTATTGGAGAATTCGAAGAAACTACCTCTGGCACAGCATGAGCCTGTTTCGAGACTGTTGTTCATTGCAGAATCAGTAAAAGGCCACGAATCCCACTCCAACCACAAGTTATCTACTGGATTTTCACCACCTTGCCTTGATCCACAAAGCCATCTTGCCACCACATCAATCACAAGAGGAGCTGAATTCAATTCTAGAGAAGAATAGGAAGAAATTGCACACAGCCTCAGGCACAGGCCCAGCACAGGCTCAGCCTGTGGAATCTGCAGATGACCAGAAACGTGAAAAATGAATTTAAAACTCAGCCACTTGCAGAACTTCACCACTTGCAAAATTTTCAACTCTGTAATCATAACCTGAACGTTTCAGAAGACTTTGGGCATGGGAAAGAGGGGATAATCATCACACCCAAAGAATATTGCAGTTAAAGAACTACTAACCTCCCTAAAAGTCATCTATAATTTGCGGATCTGAAGAATTCAGCCTCGGCTCACCTCCCATGGTGCCTTATCCCGAGGAACATGATGGACAACTGAAACCCAACTTGCCCAACACCCATACCTTCCAGCAAGTAGGAGAAGAGAGAAGAAGAGGATCCACGCCTATAAATAAGAAGGAGGAAGTAGAACTGAGCATCAATCAAGACACTTAAGAAATTGCAGAAGCTTAGGAACAGGGGCAAAAACCCAGTTTCAAGGGGGCACACAATTCTGCAGCTTTTGCTGCAGAAATCGTGTTGTCCCTAGCCTCCCAGTTGTTCCCAACCCGATGCTTTTCTTTGTTTTTGTTATTTCTGTAATTTTAAGCATGAATTGAACAAGCCCTCTTAGTTTGAAGGGGTGAACCTCTCTCTGATTTTATTGTAATGAATTGCTCATCTTATGCTCTTAACCCGTTTTTCTTGTTTTGGTTGCTGTACACTTGAAACATGTTTGAGTTCTGGCCAAACCCTTGCATGATGATAGGTAGCTAGGTGAAGAACCGAAAGGAGAAGCCATAGTTACTGGAACCACAGCAACCTACCCTTAGTTTCTGACTTTTGACAGAAGTTAGGAATTAATTGAGGAATTAACCTCAACACCAATTCTTAATCCCCTTGGTTTGGCCGATGAGAAAGCATTAGGATGAGTGAGAGCCTTGGGAGGAACCTGTGAGTGAAAACAAATGGGTTCAGTACAGGTTGAGAGCACCTACAAGAACTGATTTCTGTAATTGACTTTGTGTTCTCGACAGGCTCAGCCTGTTGCAGCACAGTCAAGAAAATGACACCACTTTTAATCTGATTCTTGATTGATTATTGAGTAGCCCATTTTTAATCTAGTAGCAGCTTGGTGAAGGATCGAAGGGTGAAGCTAAGTGTGCTAGATCAACAATAGTCAGCCTTCACTCGTTCGCCGTTCGAAAGAAGACAAGGAGAGACTGTGGGTAAACATGCCCCAACACAAAACTTCACCTCTGAGTGGACGTCTATTCTAGTGACAGGGGGTAGATGCAAGCTTAGGGAAGTATCAATAACATCAAAAGCCGTTGGTAGTACATTAGGTTGGGAGCCCCTTCAAGACATCTTATTAAACACAGACCGTCAAACAGGCTCAGCCTGTTGTCAGGCTGTTGAGCACTTTAGAGCATAAAGGCAAGACATGTGAGCCCCTGATTCCTGAGACTTCTCTTAATCTTATCTTTTCCTATTTGAACATTACTGTTACTTATATTTTCTTACTTGTCTTATATCTCAATTGCATTCACTCAAAATTTATGCCTTGTTTGTTTAAGCCTAATTCGTCTATTTGAAGGTAACAGGCTCAACCCAGTCCTTGTGGATACGACCTTAAGAGAGTACTACAACTACCCTGTGCACTTGCAGGACTCACTCCACATCAAGTTTTTGGCGCCGTTGCCGGGGACAAGTGCTTGATACTATTACCTTTCATTTGGATTCATTAGGCTTTTTGTTATCTAAACCTTTCTCTTTGGTTATTTTTATTTTCTTTGTGTGTTTGTCTTGTGTTGCTAACCTTTAGGTGTTGCAAATCGGTGAGAAAAGAAATTGACAAGTCAGAATTTAGCCAGGAAAGTTCTAAACCCGTTCCGCATTTGCATTTCATGAAGCTTTGCATTAAGAGTTGTTATGGTGGTTTTACACGCTAACACACACAGGATGAGCCTGTGTTATTTTGTATTTTGATTAAGGCATTCCACCTACCCAACGGCTAATTCAGCAAAATAGGAGGACTAGACTTGTTAAGAGAGGAATTGATCAATCCTATTTGCACATTCCACTACCCCCTTCCCCCCAATCGATTTCAACATTTTAGAGTTTTGCTTAAATACCCCCCTTACCACATAGCTTAACTTTCAGTTTGGGGTATTTAATTTCGGCATTGCACCCTATTTTTGTCTAGTTTTGGCAGTGAGTACACTTTTGGGGTAATTAATTTCGGCATTGCACCCTGTTTTTGCTTAGTTTTGGCAGTGAGGACACTGCTGATTTTCAGTTTGGGGTATTTAGGGTGCAATTTTGCCATTGTATGACTCTATGTATTTTTTTATGTTCATTTAATGCAATTTTAATTGTCGTCTATTTTTATTATGTTTCTTCCAGTGTGAGCCTGTTTTTACATTTATATACCTTCTCTTTTTTTTTTATTTTTCTATTTAATTCTGCTCGGATTCTAATCTCATGACTTGTCTTATTTTCCCAAAGCGAGCAGAATAGGAATAATCAAGCAACTGCATTCCATGAATTTTCTCAGAAGAGAAAGTTCCTGTTAAAGAATTTTCTAAATGAAACAGGCTCAGCCTGTTTACCTTAGAACAGGCCCTTACCTCTGTCAAGGCGAAATTTTAAGCAAAGTCTACAAGCAAGGAAAGGATCTAGGCCATCTTTGGCACACCAAACAGACTACACCAACCCACATCTCACTCATCAAACCCTTGCAACCCCATTTGAGCCGATTACGATGGTCCCATGTTATTCAATTACCCTGCACACTCCACCCCAAACCATTTTCAGCCAGAGTAGGGGCCATCAGTGTCTAAGGACACAAACTCCTTCGAACAGCCTCACCCTGTCGATGAGCCTGTGAGCAAGATTTGATCAAGAATAGAAAGAGATTGCCCATACTCAGCCAGTACAAAAATCAAAATGCCACTAGATGGATGTACTCCATCCTCCCCCTGAAAAAGAAAAAAAAAATATGGGAAGAAGAAAAAAATAAAGAAAGAAAGAAAGAGAGGGAGAAAAGACAAAAACAAATCATGCTCCACCAAAGAGTGCGAATCCAATCCATCCGTTGGAGTTACTGGTTACATCAACAGTGGCTGAAGCATTGGGACACAGTTGCCGAATAGTATGAGACCGCAGAAAATACAAGAACAAACAGCCTCTTCACTGTCTAAGGCTGTTCCTGAACAAAAACAAAAGAATCAAGTTCACAAGCCATCGACCTTTGCAAAAACCATCCACCTTCCTTTGACAACCCTCACCCAGCCTCAATACAACAAAGATAAAGACCTAGTGATCCTAGCTTGATGACCTATGCACATTAGTAGAGACAAGAGGTAATGGGTCTGCATATGAGGTATTGTTTTTCACCTTTCAATCTGTAACTGAATCCCTCAATTGACAGAAGGAATGGAGGCCAGTTGCGAAATTATTCCTGGAATATTTATGATAAAAACTACTGACAAAGAATTTGATTAGAACCGATGCAGGTTTGAAGAAAAATAAGAGGATGCCTGAATTGGGACACCACAAGGAAGAAACCTAGTGAAAATCTGATGCACTGGAATTGTCTTTACTTCCTTTCAAAATCATGCTTTCTTTTCTTTTCTGTTTGCTTGAGGACAAGTAAAATCTTCAGTTTGGGGTATTTTGATGCACATGAAATATGCATAGTTTTAGGCATGATTTTATATATATTTACTCTCAACTTATCATGACTATATGCCTTGCTTTGCATTATTTCATCATATTTCCTTAAATTCTACCTCTTACTGTATGATTAGTGATTCCAGGTGCATTTCGAAGGATTTTGGAGATTTTATTGGAGAATTCGAAGAAACAGCCTCTGGCACAGCATGAGCCTGTTTCGAGCCTGTTGTTCATTACAGAATCAGTAAAAGGCCACGAATCCCTCTCCAACCACAAGTTATCTACTGGATTTCACCACCTTGCCTTGATCCACAAAGCCATCATGCCACCACATCAATCACAAGAGGAGCTGAATTCAATTCCAGAGAAGAATAGGAAGAAATTGCACACAGCCTCAGGCACAGGCCCAGCACAGGCTCAGCCTGTGGAATCTGCAGATGGCCAGAAACGTGAAAAATGAATTCAAAACTCAGCCACTTGCAGAGCTTCACCGCTTGCAAAACTTTCAACACTGCAATCGTAACCTGAACGTTTCAGAAGACTTTAGGCATGGGAAAGAGGGGATAATCATCACACCCAAAGAATATTGCAGTTAAAGAACTATTAACCTCCTCAAAAGTTATCTATAATCTGCAGATCTGAAGAATTTAGCCTCGGCACACCTCCCATGGTGCCTTATCCCGAGGAACATGATGGACAACTGAAACCCAACTTGCCCAACACCCATACCTTCCAGCAAGTGGGAGAAGAGAGAAGAAGAGGATCCACGCCTATAAATAAGAAGGAGGAGGAAGAACTGAGCATCAATCAAGACACCAAAGAAGTTGCAAAAGCTTAGGAACAAAGGCCAAAACCTAGTTTCAAGGGGGCACACGATTCTGCAGCTTTTGCTGCAGAAATCGTGTTGTCCATAGCCTCCCAAGTGTTCCCATCCCGATGCTTTTCTTTGTTTTTGTTGTTTTTGTAATTTTGAGCATGAATTGAACAACCCCTCTTAGGTTGAAGAGGTGAACTTGTCTCTGATTTTGTTGTAATGAATTGCTCATCTTATGTTCTTAACCCGTTTTTCTTGTTTTGGTTGTTGTACACTTGAAACATGTTTGAGTTCTGTCCAAACCCTTGCATGATGATAGGTAGCTAGGTGAAGAACCGAAAGGAGAAGCCATAGTTATTGGAACCACAGCAACCTAGCCTTAGTTTCTGACTTTTGACAGAAGTTAGGAATTAATTGAGGAATTAGTCTCAACACCAATTCTTAATCCCCATGGTTTGACCGATGCGAAAGCATTAGGATGAGTGAGAGCCTTGGGAGGAACCTGTGAGTGAAAACAAATGGGTTCAGTATAGGTTGAGAGCACCTACAAGAACTGATTTGTGTAATTGACTTTGTGTTCTCGACAGGCTTAGCCACAGGCTCAGCACTGGCTCTGCCTATTGCAGCATAGTCAAGAAAATGACACCACTTTTATTCTAATTCTTGATTGATTATTGAGTAGCCTATTTTTAATCTAGTAGCAGCTTGGTGAAGGACCTAAAGAAGAAGCCAAGTGTGCTAGACCAACAATAGTCAGCCTTCACTCCTTAGCCGTTCGAAAGAAGATAGGGAGAGACTGTGGGTAAACATGCCCCAACACCAAACTTTACCTCTAAGTTGACATCTATTCTAGTGACAGTGGATAGATGGAAGCTTAGGGAACTATCAATAAGATCAAAAGCCGTTGGTAGTACATTAGGTCGGGAGCCCCTTCAAGACATCTTATTAAACACAGATCGTCAAACAGGCTCAGCCTGTTATGAGGCTGTTGAGCACTTTAGAGCATAAAGGCAAGACGTGTGAGCCCCTGATGCCTAAGACTTCTCTTAATCTTATCTTTTCCTATTTGAACACTACTGTTACTTATTTTTTCATACCTATCTTACATTTCAGTTGCATTCACCCAAAATTTATGCCTTGTTTGTTTAAGCCTAATTTGTCTATTTAAAGGTAACAGGCTCAACCCAGTCCCTGTGGATACGACCTTGATAGAGTACTACAACTACCCTGTGCACTTGCAGGACTCACTCCACATCATACATCCGAGAATTGCTAAAGAGATATGCTTTGTATGCAACCAAACCAAGTCCTACACATATGAGTACAACTACTAAACTTGATAAAGATGAGAATGGTAAGGATGTTGATATCAAGATGTCTAGAGGCATGATAAGTAGTATTTTATATCTTACTGCTACTAGACCTGATATTATGTTTAGTGTGTGTTTTTCTGCTTGATTTGAGTCTTCTCCTAAAGAACCTCATCTTAAAGCCATAAGACGCATCTTTAAGTACTTGAAAGGTACACCTTCATTAGGATTACGGTATCCTAAAGTCGATGCGTTTACTTTGACAAGCTATTCAGACGCTGACTTTGCAAGGTGTACATTAGACTGGAAAAGCACAAGTATGAGTTGTCAACTACTTGGACAATCCCTTGTGTCTTGGTCAAGCAAGAAGCATAATTTGGTTGCAACATCAACCACAGAAGCTGAATACGTTGCGGCTGGAGCATGTTGTGCTCAAGTCCTATACATGAAGCAAACCTTATCTGATTATGGACTTACATTTAACTGTGTGCCAATTTATTGTGATAGTTCCAGTGCAATTAACTTAACCAAAAATCCTGTACAACACTGTCAGACCAAGCATATTGAAGTTAGACATCATTTCATCCGAGACCATATGTTGAAGGAAGATGTAGCAATTGAGTTTGTAACGACTGAAAATCAGCTTGCTGACATCTTTACCATGCCACTCAAAAAGGAGCAATTTACAAAAATCAGACTTGAACTTGACATGTACAATCTACCTTAAAAGTCTGTAAGTTAATCTGGTTGTTGCATAAACCATAATTCCATATATGTGTTCTTGCATCATCAGACATTAGTGTAATACAATCATAACACTTGCACACAAACACTAAGCGTACAAGAAAATAAGGATATGTTCAAGAGAAGTTCAGATCATTAGAGAGACAAAGTGGGAAGATTGGTAAAAATTTTGTTTTAAAAGAAACCATCTGTAAGCGTCAAAGCATCATCAAGCAAGAAAGATATGGTTTTTGGGAAAAACCATCTACCAGCACCTGACAGTTATTAACCATCGTTTATTGAAAAAGTGGAGACATGTTGGTTTAAGTCCTGCTAAAGGAAGTTACTTTTTAAACTTTCTATGTCTAAAAAAAGCGAAAAAGAAGGTGGAGGAGTTAAGGCCATTTAACCACTCCTTCAAACCTATGAACTTCTTTCCATCATTAACTTGGGGTTTCTTCATTAAACAAATACACCCGAGTTTATCTCTCTCTCACTCTCTTAAAAAATCTTCTCAAACACAAAACACTCGAACCTCAAACACTAACCCTAAATCTCAGAATGAAAACATATTCTGGAAAGGGAACCCCAACAAAGGAAACTAAAATACCGAAACCTATGAAGACCACCAAATCTCCTTCATCAAAACTAAAATCTAGTACTAGCTCGGAAACCCAAACAAAACCCGTGAAAGAGAAAACCCAAGTGGAGAAGAGCAATGGAACGAAGTCTAAATCATGTCCAGATTTGACTTCAATTGAGAGAAATGCTGCTGAGGGTTTGGGAAAGTTCAAGGATGACGATCTACTAAAGAAAAAGGTAGAGAAGGGAAAAGAGGTGAAGAAAACTATAGCAAAGAAGGCCGAATCCCCGCAAATTTGACCCACAAATATTCTTCTAATTTAGATTTTGAGTATTCTCTAAACATAAGATTAATGAGATTATTTGGTCTTTGGCTAAGGCATATTTAGAATTTATTTTAGTAGAATGCATCTATTTTATGAATTGGGAATTGATATATTTGAACCTTAGGATTAATGAGATGATTTAATCTTAGGATAAAAATGTGTTAAAGTCTAATTCATCAAAATATTGTCTTATTTCATTTATTTGGACTTTCTTGTTTATTCTAACCCAATTATATTGAGATGATTTATTTTTGGGTTAAGGATAAATTTGTGGGCCTAACTTAATAGAATATGGAATTTCCAGAATTAATCACCCATAAACACATTTCTTGCAAGCTAATTTTAGCTCTGATTTTCGTGAAAAATCAGAGTTAAATCATCATTTAAATGGAAGATGTGTTTTTGGTATGATCTTACATAAAATGGGGGATTGATTTGTAATCAATCAGTTATGGAGCGATTGGGAGGAGTAGTAATCAAGAAAATAGGTGATTTTGGGTTGATTAGGAGTTGATTACGCGGTTAAATCAAATCAGGCAGGTCCCGGCGGCCATCCACGGATGACCGACGGCCATGGCGGTCATGGGTGCCCAGAATTGCCCGATTACCCCGATTTGGCCCTTAATTTGATTTTACCCGATTTTTGCCTGGAGTTTTGGCTGTGACCTTGGTTATTAAGTAGGTCCACGCCCCTAAACTCCCTTTAACTCTATAAATAGGGCCTCCCATTGACATTTCAAAGGGATCAATCTCTCTTTTTATACACACTACCTATAAGTTTTGGTGCTTGGAGAAACTCTACCCCTCCAAGTCCAAAAATATTTAGATAGGCAGAAACTCAGGATGAATTTTGTAGGAAGCATCAACAATAATCCAGCAAGGGTAGATCAATAGGGGGGCTAAATCATGGTAGCTAAGTTTTCTTTCTTTACCCACATTTACCCACCTTTAATCCTTTGAAGCCTTATAGCTACCAATCTTTTCTTTCATTATCCACACCCTATTTTGCAAAGTTCCTTAAGAGAATTTTGTTCTATGTTTTTATCAAGATTCTTTCTATGACAAGTGCAATTGTACTGTATCTTTTCACATCCAAGAAGATCTATGCATTGAAGATGTTTGCACTTTCAATTGTTTCAAGTATGTTATGGAATGTCAAGCACAGAAAAAAAAAATCGAAAAAGTCGATTCAAAAAAAAGAAAAAAAAGAGAAAAAAAAAGAAAATCAGAAAAATTCAAAAAAAAGATGAGAAATTGCACAATCAATGGTTCCTGAAACAAGTTGAATTTCTTTTGATGATCACATGATGGATGTTATTTCAAGACTTGCACTTTAAAAATTCTTTTCAACTTCTTGATAATGCACATTGCAATCTTTTCTTAAGTGAACTTTTGAACTTTGATTCCCTATATACACCTTTTGTTTGATCAACCTTTACCCAAGACCCCATTACAACTCTTTATAAAGTCCTATTGATCTTTTTGAGAGTGTTTATTCATAATAGTGGAGTTAAGTTCTGGAATTTGCCTATGGGACTAGTTTTTCGAATTATTATGACGTCAATTCATTCTTGCATGCATATGGGAAATCGATTTTTGCTAAGTGATTTGAGTGAAAGCTTGTGCGGGTAAGTCTGATTATGGCATGGATGCTTTTTCATGAGATTCTCTTTCTTTCTTGGCATTTGATCTTAAATTTTTCGTAAGCTCTTGGTGATTATCTTGGAAGTCTTGATATGAATTTTTTTTTATTATGTGACTTGGTGGAGACTTTTCAAAACCCTCATTTAGTTTATTTTGTTTTATTTGCTTGAGGACAAGCAAAGTTTAAGTTTGAGGAGATTTGATAACATCTAAATGTTAGTGTTTTTATGATGGTTTTGAATGGCTTTTACTATGTATTCTTGGTCGATTATGTGTATAATCTTTATATTATTGTGTGTTTTCATGCATTGTGTCAATTAGTAGTTCAATTTTGCTGATTAAGAGTTTTCATCAGGAATTTATCGTTTTTATTGAAGAATGGAAGCTTTTTAGCCAAGTTTGGAAACCAGGCCCAATTTAGGAAACTTTCTGCAGTGAGCACACCAACTATTTTGAAGATTTCGGGAGTTACAGGCATCAAAATTAAGTGAGACCAATTGGAGACGAAACTAGACTTCTAGAGCTTTCTATGGATTAAATTTCCTAATTTTTAGACGTGTCTACAAGGAGCCGTAATTATTTTAATCCAGCCCAGGATGCAGATTTTTCTATGCCGACCCAGGCCCAGTGTTTTGGCAATATCTTGAGCTACAGAAGTCCAATTGAATAGTTTTTTTCATGGAAAGAAATCTTAGAGAAGTATCTAGAACATCGTAGAAGAGTTGAATGCCTAGTTCGGATGTCTTCTAGGAGTTAAGTTGCGTGCAATTTTCGGGGTCAAAAAACAGGCAAAAGTCCAACTTGGAGTGCAAGTCAAGAATTCAATTTCCATTCAAAGAAGGAGAGCCCCACCGACATCCAGCAGCTAAAGGCAGTATAAGAGGATCCCCTAGGTCGACATATTCAGGAGGCAGAAGTCAGAGGGTGAAGCTTTGCCGAATTGGTTAGTTATTAGGTCACACACACAAGTAGGCTTAGGGTTTTCACTCTTTTGGATCCTCTAGGTGGTGCCGAATTCCTCATCAAATTTCAAAGGTTATTCCCCACAACAATTCAACGTTTTTCCAGCAAGATTTGAAGGTTCAAAGTCACAGAATCACCAGTCCAATTGCAGTAGAAGTCGTCACCAGAGGAGCACAAGTCGATGCCATCATCATCAACACAAATCGGCTACCTGACTTCACTACTCTCTCTTTTATTCGATTTTTTTTTTCTGTTTAATTGTTTACTTGATGAATTCTTGTGAGATTTTGATGATTTGCTATTTTATTATGATGAACTAATTCTCTAATCTAGGAATAGGGATGTAGCCAATTACTTGTATGGTTTTATTATATATGAATTGATGTTTATTCAATTGATTGCGTTAATTGTTCAATCTATGTGTGCCGAATTTATTATCTACTTTGGATTGATTGTGATTTATATGATTGTAGTTAGAAGAACATAGATTGATTGATGCTAAAATATGCGAGAGCTGATAGTTTCTTAGGGCTTGATTGATTGTTTTGTGCTTAATGAGTTTAGTATTGATGCTAGGCTATGCGAGAGCTAGGTAGTAATCTTTGCTGAATATTTGATTCAACATGCGAGAGTTGAGGATTAAGACATCAGAAACAATTGCCCACAATCACACATCAATAGGAGAAATCGACATCGATGAATAATAAACCTAGATAGTAATTGTGCGAATCCCGATTTCCTAGATTGCTTTAGATATTGATAGAGCTTCACTTTAGATTAAGTTTGTGATTTTATTTCTTTTTATTTGTTAGTTTCGACATCACTCTACACCATCTTTTATTTTATTTGCCTAGGTAATCATAAGTTGTGACATTAGGTAGTACTTATTTCCCTTGTTCCATGGATCGACCTTGATTAGACGACTACACTACATTGTACACTGTGCGCTTACTCGTGAGTTATTTGTGTCGTGTTGTGAATTGATCAAGAATTATAAATTTGAAAAATTCACGCGTAAATAAAACGCATCAGAACCCGCAAAAATGTAATTATAGTGAGTGTTTGAAATCCTAAAGGAAGGGACCTTTAGGTATTGGAGGTACCTGGTAAGGGGGAACTACTCTAAATCTCTTGTGTTAGCTTTTCCTTTCTCACTTCACTCCTATTCTTGTGTTAAAAATTTCACCGAGCCTTACCCGATTCTGGTTTTACAAAAACCAGATCCTCACTGTCCGAAAAAGTTATAAGCCTAATTCACCCCTCCCCTCTTAGGCACTTTTGGGCCTACAAGTAACACCACTAAACCGAAGCTAGAAGCACCTCGAAATCAATCAATGTCCCAAAGATCAACAATCAATTCAACCAAAACTTTAGTGCAATACTTCTTCATCTCAAAACTCAACAAAAGGGTTTAGCAATAAATAGTAACAAAGTACAAGAAGTCTTGTAAATACCAGTAATTCAATACCTGATAAGTAAACACAATTTCTGAAATAAACAAGCAAAGAAATCCTCCATTGCAAGATAATAGTCAAAGTCCCAAGCTAATAAATATCTCAAAATATTATTTCTGAATAATCATGTCATGTGTGAAAAATAACACAAAGACACCCTATTTATACTAGTTATAGGTTGGCCACACCCTTAAACTAGATCTAATTAGACTGGACTTTATAAATTCAATGACATAATGGACTTAGGCCAAAATAATAAATAAAATAAAAAGATTTGTTGTTACTATTCGTATGTGAACAGTACCACGTGAACAGTAACTGACCTAAATAAAATAAAATAAAAAACACCCAAGTCCGCTCAATTAAATAAATAGAACAATATTTTGCCGACATAATAAAATAAAAAAGACTAATATAATTAAATAACCTAGTCAACATTATTAATTAAATAATAACCAAAATTGGCTAATTAATTAATTAATAGTGCACATGCTTCTCATGTTGGCTTAAGTTCTTTTCCAAGCTTGATCTCCATCTCTTCTTAAATTTCTTGTGAGAACGAATCTTGGACTTGAGCTTGTCATGTCCAAGCTTTTCTTTGTCAGTATGCTCCTCATTGTAGCCTTTATATGTACCATTCCCTAAGTCTCCAAGCTTGCCTAGAAGATTAGCATCAATCTTCCCATATATATAAGTTGTCCAAGATGTGTTAATGAATGGAATGGGTGGAGAGAAAAAGGGTTGCTGTTATAAAATTAGGGGATGAAATTCACTCTTGATGATAATATTACAAGCATGATTAAGGTAATAATACAATCTTGATGGAATAATACAATCTTGATGGAAGTAATACACTTTTAATAATAATATAAAAATAGAGAACAATTAAATTTAGATGGAGTTAGATTGAGAAGAGAGGTGTATGGAAATGAGAAGAGAGTGGAGTTTATAGTGGAATAAGTGTGGAAATGTGAATGAATGAAGGAGGATAAAAACAAATAAGTATGATTAATTTAAAAGCATAAAATCAAATGGATGTTATGTAAAGGAGGATGATATTAAAATTAGGACAATAAAATTATAGAAAATAATTAGCCAAGGAGATAAATCCAAGTAGAAGTTAGGTATAGGGATAAAATATTTATAAGGGATGAATACGGTAAAAATGAATTTTAGTGATTGGTAACAATGACATTCACATTTTTGTGTTGTACCTTTTGTATTTTTCTAGCTCTTCCTTTATCTTACGGGGTTGATTATACTTTTCTTTTTATGCATATATAATTGATAATGATAAGGAGTTCATCTTTTCATATCTGAAAAAGAAAAAAAAAAACTTTGATGTGGTGACCCTCAGGCTTCTCTCTTTTTTATAATTTTAAAAAAATGACATGTAATAGTACTACAGTATAATTGGCTGAATTTCCAAGATATGTAGAAGAAATAGTGCAGGAGAATTCTAGTACCGTTCCCTACTGTGCTGCAGTAGGATGATTTTGCAAACCTTTATATATCAATATCTAATGGCAACTGTTACAGTAGATAATGTTTACAAGTAGGGAGGATCGAGGCGATGAAGAGGTTCAAAAAAACTACCAGTCCAAGCCCAAACATGAGCAGCTGATAATGTGATTACCCTAATATAATATCTACCAGTCCAACCCAAAAACAAAACATGAGCAGCAAATAATGTGATTAACCTAATATAATATCTACCAGTCTCAACCATATAAACATCAATTCAAATTTCCAAGGCGGCTTAACTGTTTAATCAGCTGTTTATTAACATCAATAATTATATATTGGCCTCCTTATAACACGTTTTGAGGGTGTTTGGAATTAGCTAATTTTAATATCTGAGAGTTGACTAATTTGAATCTTAATTTGGTTGCCATGTTGAAGAAGATGAATAATTTTCATCAAAAGAAAGAATGATGAATGATTGATTCTCAATATAAAGCAGAGAAAATTCGTTTAATTATTTGTAGTGAAAAATCAATAGTCAGCCAGCCAGCCAGCCACGAAAGGTTGGGTCAACCGGTAATTATTGTTTGACACCTCCACAATATATGTTAGAATTTGTAGAATCAGTTCATATACTAGACATCCACTAACAAACATTATAGAATTAATTTGATGCATGCACTTTGAAGTTCATGCTTTACCATGTATGAAATGCATATGAACCTTTCCTTTTTCTATGATTTCCTCAGATAAAGAGTTCGTTGGAATTGACAAATCATTTTGCGCTTTTGTATGTAACTAGTTTTTTTCCACGGGCATTGCACGTGGGATAGTATTATATTTTTTAGATCATTGAAAAAAACTTATATATAAAATATTAACAGATAAATACGTATTATTTAGAATTAGTTTATGTATTAGAGAATATAAATTTATAAAATTAATTGTTTTTAATAATATTTTTTTAATCATTTGATATTGTAAATTATATAATTTTAATTATTAAATTATATTATTAATGAAGGAGATTATTAAATTATATTATAATTTCTTATTATTATTCTTTTTTTGGTATGAATTCCTATGGTAATACTTTTTTTTGTTATTATTCTATTTTGTAATTTTCGCTGACTACCTTACTCACCTCTTTTCTCTATAATTCTTGTTGATAATAAATTACAAACACATTTGTCATGAGCTCTTGTGATTATTTTTCTAGGTAAAAGTTATTTTTGTTCACAATTTTTTCTTACTTTTAAGATGTACTTTTCATATTTTGTTAGTTATTTAGAAAATATAAATAAATATATTATTTAGAACTAGTTTATGCAGTAAAATAGGTATTTATAAATATGCAGTGAAATAGGAATTTATAAATAAATAGCTATTGAGAGTTGAGACAATGTCTCCTCTTTCTAACCGGATGGTTCCAAAGTCTATATTTCTCATGTCGACGGACATTTTATTTGGGACACTAATCTTTCCAAGTGTGAACCTGTATGCAATTGTGCCAATGAGTTTTATGACTAGGATGAGGCTTACACACTTCCTCCATCAAAGCCAAGAAGACACACACATGTCAGGAACAGTCTTTGCTGGATCAAATGGTCCATTTGAATTTCCTGCCCATAAGTCCTCACCTGGAGGACCTTGGTTTGTCATTGACGATAATCTTAAAGCAAAAAGGAGACGTAGACTCCAAGAGTAAAATTACATGTCAATCATTATTATGGCGTTTCGTTTTAATAAAATAAAAGTAATGTTAATTAGTAGGAGTATTTCTACATATTTCCTTGATTATAATAAGAACTAAAATATCATTCATTGTTATATGATAGTTCCTCGTAATAAAATAAAAGTAAAATATTAATTTATATTTTATATTATTATTAATATAAGCATAGTTATTTTTATTTTCTTCTATTATTTGAGTTAGTTCTTTTATATATAGTACATAGAAACTACAAGTCATTCATTATTGTATGACATGTCGTTTCAATTAAATAAGAGTAAGATATTAATTATTATTATTATTATTATTATTAAATAGGATTATTTCTGCATATTCGGTTGTTTCGCATTTCGCTGCGTTCTTGTTTTTATATATTAGTATATAGATATAGAATGTATCTTCATTCTGATTGGATGGTTCTAAAGTCTATGTTTCTCATGTCGAAGGGCAATTTATTTGGAACACTAATCCATCCAAGTGTGAACCTGAATGCAATTGTGCCAATGAGTTTTATGACACGGATGAGGATTACACACTTCCTCCATCAAAGCCAAGAAGACACACACATGTCAGGAACAGTCTTTGCTGGATCAAATGGTCCATTTAAATTTTCTGACCATAAATCCTCACCTGGAGGACCGTGGTTTACCTTTGATGACATCCCTAAAGCCAAATGGAGACATATACTCTAGGAGTAAAATTACATGTCAATCATTATTATGGCGTTTCGTCTTAATAAAATAAGAGTAATGTTAATTAGTAGGAGTATTTCTACATATTTTCTTGGTTATAATTTGAACTAAAATATCATTCAATGTTATACGATAGTTCCTCGTAATAAAATAAAAGTAAAATATTAATTTATACTTTATATTATTATTAATATAAGTATAGTTATTTTTATTTTCATCTATTATTTGAGTTAGTTCTTTTATATATAGTACATAGAAACTACAAGTCATTCATTATTGTATGACATGTCGTTTCAATTAAATAAGAGTAAGATATTAATTTTTATTATTATTATTAAATAGGATTATTTCTGTATATTCGGTTGCTTCGCGTTTCGCTGCGTTCTTGCTTTTATATATGGTATGTAGATATAGATATAGATTGTATCCACTTTCCAACTGGATGGTTCCAAAGTCTATGTTTCTCATGTCGACGGGCATTTTATTTGGGACACTGATCCTTCCAGATGTGAACCTGAATGCAATTGTGCCAATGAGTTTTATGACTCGGATGAGGATTACACACTTCCTCCATCAAAGCCATGAAGACACACACATGTCAGGAACAGTCTTTGATGTCCATTTGAAGTTCCTGACCATAAGTCCTCACCTGGAGGACCGTGGTTTATCTTTGATGACATCCTTAAAGCAAAATGGAGATGTAGACTCCAGGAGTAAAATTACATGTCAATCATTGTTATGGCATTTTGTCTTGATAAAATAAGAGTAATGTTATTGCTATATGATAGTTCCTCGTAATAAAATAAAAGTAAAATATTAATTTATATTTTTTATTATTATTAATATAAATATAGTTATTTTTACTTTCATCTACTATTTGAGTTAGTTTTTTTATATATAGTACATGGAAACTACATGTCATTCATTATTGTATGACATGTCGTTTCAATTAAATAAGAGTAAGATGTTAATTTTTATTATTATTATTAAATATGATTATTTCTGTATATTCAGTTGTTTCGCGTTTTGTTGCGTTCTTGCTTTTATATATAGTATATAGATATAGATAGATATAGAAATAGAATGTATCTTCTTTCCAACTGGATGCTTCCAAAGTCTATGTTTCTCATGTTGACGGGTATTGTATTTGGGACCCTGATCCATCCAAGTGTGAACCTGAATGCACACATGTCAGGAACAGTCTTTGTTGGATCAAATGGTCCATTTGAATTTTCTGAGCATAAGTCCTCACCTGGAGGACCGTGGTTTACCTTTGATGACATCTGTAAAGCCAAATGGAGACATATACTCCAGGAGTAAAATTACATGTCAATCATTATTATGGCGTTTCGTCTTAATAAAATAAGAGTAATGTTAATTAGTAGGAGTATTTCTACATATTTCCCTGATTATAATAAGAACTAAAATATCATTCATTGTTATATGATAGTTCCTCGTAATAAAATAAAATAAAATATTAATTTATATTTTATATTATTATTAATATAAGTATAGTTATTTTTATTTTCATCTATTATTTGAGTTAGTTTTTTTATATGTAGTACATAGAAACTACATGTCATTCATTATTGTATGACATGTCGTTTCAATTAAATAAGAGTAAAATATTAATTATTATTATTATTATTAAATAGGATTATTTCTGTATATTCGGTTGTTTCGCGTTTAGCAGCGTTCTTGCTTTTATATATAGTATGTAGGTATAGATAGATATAGATATAGAATGTATCCTCTTTCCAACTGCTTGGTTCCATAGTCTATGTTTCTCATCTCGACGGCATTTTATTTGGGACACTGATCCATCCAAGTGTGAACCTGAATACAAATGTGCCAATGAGTTTTATGACTCGGATGAGGATTACACACTTCCTCCATCAAAGCCAAGAAGACACACACATGTCAGGAACAGTCTTTGCTGGATCAAATGGTGCTTTTGAATTTTCTGACCATAAGTCCTCACCTGGAGGACAGTGGTTTACCTTTGATGACATCCCTTAAGCCAAATGGAGACATATACTCCAGAAGTAAAGTTACATGTCAATCATTATTATTGCGTTTCATCTTAATAAAATAAGAGTAATGTTAATTAGTAGGAGTATTTCTACATATTTCCTTCATTATATTAAGAACTAAAATATCATTCATTGTTATATGATAGTTCCTCGTAAAAAAATAAAAGTAAAATATTAATTTATATTTTATATTATTATTAATATAGATATAGTTATTTTTATTTTCTTCTATTATTTGAGTTAGTTCTTTTATATGTAGTACATAGAAACTACATGTCAATCATTATTGTATGACATGTCGTTTCAATTAAATAAGAGTAAGAAATTAATTATTATTATTATTATTAAATAGGATAATTTCTGTATATTCGGTTGCTTCGCGTTTCGCTGCGTTCTTGCTTTTATATATGGTATATAGATATAGATATAGATTGTATCCTCTTTCCAACTGGATGGTTCCAAAGTCTATGTTTCTCATGTCGACGGGCATTTTATTTGGGACACTGATCCTTCCAGATGTGAACCTCAATGCAATTGTGCCAATGAGTTTTTTTGACTCGGATGAGGATTACACACTTCCTCCATCAAAGCCAAGAAGACACACACATGTCACGAACAGTCCCTGCTGGATCAAATGGTCCATTTGAATTTCCTGACATTAGGTCCTCACCTGGAGGACCGTGGTTTATCTTTGATGATATCCTTAAAGCAAAATGGAGACGTAGACTCTAGGAGTAAAATTACATGTCAATCATTATTTTGGCATTTTGTCTTAATAAAATAAGAGTAATGTTAATTAGTAGGAGTATTTCTACATATTTCCATGATTGTAATAAGAACTAAAAATATCTTTCATTGTTATATGATAGTTCCTCGTAATAAAATAAAAGTAAAATATTAATTTATATTTTATATTATTTTTAATCTAAGTATAGTTATTTTTATTTTCATCTATTATTCGAGTTAGTTTTTTTATATATTGTACATAGAAACTACATGTCATTCATTATAGTATGACATGTCGTTTCAATTAAATAAGGGTAAGATATTAATTTTTTTTTTTTTATTTAGTAGGGTTATTTTTATATTTTCGATTGTTTCGCGTTTTGCTGCGTTTCGTGCATGTATATATAGTATATAGATATAGATAGATATAGATTGCATCCTCTTTCCTACCGGATGGTTCCAAAGTCTATGTTTCTCATGTCGACGGGCATTTTATTTGGGACATTGATCCATCTAATTGTGAACCTGAATGCAACTGTGCTAATGAGTTTTATGACTCGGATGAGGATTACACACTTCCTTCACTAATGCTAAGAAGACAGACACATGTCAAGAATAGTCCCTGCTGGATCAAATGGTCCATTTGAATTTCCTGAGTATAAATCCTCACCTAGAGAACCATGGTTTACCTTTTGATGACATCCCTAAAGCAAAATGGAGACGTAGACTCCAGGAGTAAAATTACATGTCAATCATTATTATGGCGTTTCATCTTAATAAAATAAAAGTAATGCTAATTAGTAGTTTCGCAATTTTTCTGTCTTCATGCTTTTGTAGATAGTATTTTATTATTATTAATAAATAAGATTATTTCTGTATTTTCGTTTTCGATTGTTTCGCGTTTCGCTGCGTTTTGTAATTGTAATTGTATTACAATATTGTGCTTTTGTTGGGGAGAGGAAGAGGCGCAGGAAATTTTAGTAGTTTCACATGTTTCGTTGTTTTGGTATTTTTCTGTCTTCATGCTCTTTTTTTTTTTGATACAAGCCTAAGGCTACCCACAATCCCCTACCCACCCACACCATGAATCGAACCATGGTGGCCTTGGTGAAACCAAGGACTTCATGCCACTGCACTACTTTGGTGCTGGCAGTCTTCATGCTTTTATAAATAGTATAGATATAGATATAGATTATGAGGATCAGATTGTCATAGAAGGCTTGAAATATATTCATCTCTCTAAAATGCTACCATATTGTGGACGCATTACACACAGTCCCAGTTACTAAATAAAAGCTTGACTGAAACTTAATTTCCTTTCTTGGCATAAGTTTGACCATTACCTTACATGGTCTAGAATACATCAAATTCCAAGAAGTGAGATAACAAAGTTGTAAGATTGCTGCTATTAATGTCGCTTGCGCAGTATATGTTTTTTATTTTTTATATTAGAGAGAGGAGCCTAATATTGTTATTAATACAATAAGAACTAATATGATCATCATCAAGTGGGACCCACTGACCCGCGTCATTTTTCCAACTGATTCGGGTGAAGCCAAGGTCGACCCGGGTCGGTGGGTCCCACAAGATGATGTGGCCGAATAATATGGTGGCAGGTGTCACCGACGGTCGTCCGGTGACCGGGATTACTAAAAACCAAATTTTTTTGGTAGTACGAAGACCAAAATCCATAAAAAATCGGTACAAGGCTGACATTTCAAAATCGAGGGAAGTACAGGGACCAAAAAATCGACATGTTCCATAAAAAGATACATGCAAAGATTCTAAAACAAGTCTTCCACTTCTGCATAAGTACGTCCATTGCTAAACAGCTACACCTTGATTTAGTCAAACCCATCAAGGTCAGAAGTGTTCCCTCTCTTTAAATGCCTCACCCTAACTATACCCTTTCCATTCGTTAAAGAAAAAAAAGTAAACCTCATATTGCTTCCAATATTTATCTTCATACCGCTCAAGGCCTTCAAGATTCAATATTATAGCTAGCTTCTGCTTCTTCAAATTTCAGTATTATCAGAGTTAACAATAACCGAAACATGCCTTCCAGGAGTACTCGGGGTTCAAATCTTTTACAATTCCTCCATCTTTCAAAACCTATGCAAAATTGCATCAACGTGGGTTCATGTTCGGGATCTTGCTCGCCTAATAAGGCCGGAACCCAAAGCCCAGATCACCAAGTATTGACACCCACAACAAGACCCAATATTATGAGTCCCCATCCAGGGACGCCACAGTACAGGTATGCATACCCGATATGGGAACCATGGGTGGTACAATCTTCTTCATCTCCTCTTCATCAATCCAATACCTCTCCTCGTTACACCTACAACATTGGTAGCCCACGATACTACTACATGCACGAATCCAAGCTTGAACCGCAATTTGCAGCTCCGCCGGTGGGTGTGTCTGCTCCTCCGGAAGAGGAAGTGGAGGAGGAGGAGGAGGAGGTTGAGCAAAGCGAAGCTGTTAAAGAAATAGTAAGAAGCATCCACCGGATATCGGAGATGTACAAGCATCTTGCTGTAAGAGAGAAAGAACAGGTGAATATGGAAATGAAGAAAATAGCGGCGGCAAAACAGATAAAAAGCACTTTGGGGGTGAGTGGCATGTCATCAATGCATGGTCTAAATGATCACCGGGGAGTAGCAGTACTGGTAGAGTCGCCACACAGGATTGAGAGGTTCAAGATTAGGACTGTAATTCCAGGGAACATCGTGAAGGAGGAACAGGAGAGCAAGAAATAATTCTCCTGCTTCATTTCGTGATTCTCTTTTTTTTTTCTTTCTAAAACAATGAAAAATTGCATGAAACTATTATTTTATTTTATTTTTCTCATTGGGACAATATGTAAACAACTTCGACATGTTTCAATTGCAACTCATTTAATTTGTTTTGGGTTTTTGGAATGTTTGGTATCCGAATTTTACACTTTGCGTTAATCATATACCTAGAACTTTTTCTGAGTCATTTATATACCCAGATTTTTCTTGGGCAGGTCAATCATGAGTCTCGAGCGGGGTATGTGCTGACGTGAATGCTGCTCAAAATTAGGATGCTGCCCGACACTCAAAACGACGTTGTATTACTGCAAAACGACGTCATTTCACATCCCGTGGCGGATGTGGGTCCCACTTACTTCTTTTTCTCTGTTTGAGAGGCTCAACCATTCCCAGATAATTATGTTTCACTTTAAGACCCAAATTTTCAAAAAAAAAATTGTTTTACTAGTTTCTTTTCTATTTTATATTTTTCACTCCCTCCTCTCATTTTCTTCTCCTTCCTCCCCTGAGCCGTTTCACTCTTTCTCTCTCTCGAGAATTGCCATTACCCACTCCCCCATTTCTCTTTCCTCTCAAACCATCACACCCACTCTCAATCTCAACTCTCCCTCTCTTCTGATTTACTTTTGGTATTTACACAATCTCTCTTCTCCTCCACAAGCCACCACTATTGCTTAAAGAATAACCACCACCACCAATGCTTGTCATGACACAGTCGCATAGCCATCTTTGTCAAGGTCTAAAGGGGAGTGCAAGAGGAGGGGAACCTAAACTAAATGAACCCAAGATCCTCCTCTCCTTTTCATTTCTTTTATTCCTTTTACTTTTTGGTTTCTTCCTTTGCTGTTGTTGCAGTTGGATTTTGTTCTAATCGAGGTTACTTTTGACAACGGTTCTGTGATGGCGGGTTTTGTGTTTGTGGGTTGTTGATGTTCACGGGTTGTGGATTGTCAAACTTGTTTGAAACGCTTGTATCCCAATTTATTAATCTAAAATATAAATCAAATATAAAATGATCAAATTACTTTTATCATCCCCCGCACACGAAAATCACCATGCAATACATTTTATCATGTAAATACTTCCAACCGGGAACACTGCCGAGACTATAAATAGCATCACTCCATTAAGCCCGAGAAATAACTCAACAATGAGACGCAACGGAAGGCATATATAAAATATAATCAATTAACAATAAATATGCGTGCCGACTATGGATCCGATCCGAAGCTAAGTAGGCAGCAGTCACCTGAACGTGTTCCTGATCCTCGATCAGCCAACCTGTGTGTAAAAGTGAGGGGTGAGACCAAACCACTGTCGCACCATACAATAATAAACCAATAGTATACATTTACATGTCAAATACAACCACATCGATAACTGGCAGTCACTGCCACAGTGCACGAAACAAGCTGTCGTGCACAACACATATTTATCTATTAGTTATTATGCTTAATTGGTTTACCATGGATAAATTTTTATTATCGTTAATTATCTTATTATGGATTAAGTATTTATCATTCAGGGCTCTCTACTCAAGTCTCGGTAGCGCATCTGGCAAGATCCGAGCATGAACCCAAGTCTCATACTTTGGAAAGGGTAGATTCCGAGGCATAAAAACTACCGTTAAACCTTGAATTGGTTGCCAGCTCTCTGAGGGTGCCTCAGACACACCTAAATGGTGCAAGTCTTCCAGAGGTGCACCGACCATCCTCTGGGATAACCATGCTAACCGCATAAAATCTCCCGAGAGGTCAACAACCCTCCCCTCAGTGCTACCAGTCAACATCACAGTAGAGTTTAAGTGTTTTATCCTCAGTTATTCTTATATAGTTCCATGTGGCATACATTATGTTTATCTAGGGATGTGGGAAATTAGTGTATTATTCTCAGTCCGGGCCTCGGGCCATAAGTCCCCACAAAATCCCAAAACATATTATCATGTTATAATCCATAACAAATCCTTCATGAGTAATTTAGGCATGTGAGAACAAACAGGCACAGAATTCCAATCACAACAAATCTTAACTTCCTATCCATCCCGGGACGAAAGTAAGCACAACAGGCATACACGCATACAAAATTCAATGGAAAACAAAAATTACCACTTCATGTACCATGTCTATGGATCGAGTATTGTAGGCATTAATGCACAAAAAGTTTTATATATCCTCACCTTGGCCATAATAATTGCCTCGGAAGCCGAAGCCTCAACCCGCCTCAACATTCCTGGCCATAATGTCCAACGAACATACACATCATATAAGATGCTTACTCATGATAGATAAATAAATGCATGCCAATGTATGATCTCGACTTTAACCCGTAACCCAAGACCCATTACTAAACCATCAAGGTCTAAGCCCAAACAATGAATCCGGACCGCCGGAACAACTTACCGGAAACGGACTACTCATATTTTGGTTATGTTCATTGCAACCGAACCCGCAACTTCACTGCCAAAAGTCGTCCAAGCCGATCCACGCACTCAAAGATAAGAAAACCGATCTCGATCTCCAAACCCAATCATCTCATAACCCGGAACACCAGCCCGCTGACCACCATACGAACCACACTCAACATCATCGTCAACAACCCACCAGGCACCACCAAGCCAAACCACCAGCTGAATCAAACAACACAGAACAATCACAATCCGCCACCATCCACAACCAATCCAACCTTGAACCACACCCAAACACACATGCCACGCCGCCACAAACCACCACATACCCAAATCGGGATTAGCCACATAACCTGCCCAAAGAAGCGAAAACAAGGAAGAGGAAGAGAGAAAAGGTCAGCGGATTTACCAGGCGATGGCTGCGCGAGAGAAAGTGAGGGCGACACCACGGCTCGAGTCGAGAGGCTCTAGTGGCCGTCGTGCCCGACCCTCCATAGTCTTCTCTTCTTCCCTCGATGCATCGGACAGTGGTGGCGACTCTCTGGGTTGCGCGTGTGTGTGAACTCAAAGAGACAAAGAGATGAGAGGAGATGATGACGGTAGCAGCGACACGAAGAGGAAGAGGATGGGTTTGGGGAGTGATAGACCAAAAAGAGAAAGGAATAGAAAGAGGGAAGAATAAGGGGAAAGGGATTATGGTTGCTTCCCGTTATTACCTCGTTCTGGGGAGGATTTTGCAGGAGAGAAATCTGGAACAAAACTGCAGGTCGTGAGAGAGAAGAGGGATGCGGCAGGAGAGAAAAAGAAAGGAGAAAGAGAAGGAAAAGAAAAGAAAAGGGGAAGGAAGTTAGGGTTTTGGCCAGCTAGACCAAAGCGACGTCGTTTTGGTCTTGAGCATTGTCAACCCACCTAGCTGATCAATGCGACACCTTTTCCATTTTCATTTTTTTTCCTTTCTTGTCATCAAAACGACGTAGATTGGATGAAGCTACAAGTACCATTGTGCATCACCCCCGAACACGGATTACTTCCGAATGAATACCTAACTAAGGAACAATTCATCATAAAAGAAGAATATTACCTAGGAAATAAAATAATTCCCTTTACCAAAATTCCCCAGAAAATTCCATGAGGGAAAAATTGGAAATTAAATTTCAAAAAATACGAAAAATTCAATGAAATTAAATAACAAACGAGGTGTTACCGTTCTACCCTACTTCATAGAATTTCGTCCTCGAAATTTCGAGAAAAGAAACAAAACAAATGTGAACACTTCTCTACCATAAGGGACTCAACCGTCCAGGTAGTCTCATTCGGAGAATAACGGCTCAATCTAACCCGAACCATAAGAATGGTACGACAACTCAACCGCCGCACTTTTGAGGTAGGACCTCCATTGGCTCCACAACATAGGTTATATCGTCAGAAACCTCCATCTTTGTCGGGAATATGATAGAACTCGATCAGATCGAAAACGCCTCAACCTCGGTCATGGAATACCTGCTTACTTGACAGATCCTCCGAAATAGTCAATTATATACCAGCGGATCAACCCGCTCTCAAATCTCATACAAATGAATAAAACAAGGGCTCAACCTTGCCTACCTCCCAAACCGGATAACACCTATCTAGGGAGCAACATAGAGGAATAACCTGTCACCTACACCCGAACTCCATATCACAACGTTGCATATTAGCATAACTCTGTTGTCGGTCCTAAGCAGCTATCACACATTGCTTGACCACCCCGATCTGCTCTACCGTCCCCTAGACTAGGTCCAGACAAATCGTTTTGTCTCAAAACTACCTAATCCCGACATATCGGACTACGACATTTTTCGGCCGTATATAGCCTCGTAAGGCGCCATGCCAGAACTAGAATAGTAACCGTTGTCGTAGGCAAATCAACCAACGACAACTACTCTTCCCGAGTGCCACCAATGTTGAACACACTAGTTCAAAGCTTGTCCACCAGTGTCTAAAAAGAACATCCCAAATGTCCATGGATCTGCAGATGAACAACAATATTAGTGTTCAGCTTAATACCCAAAGTTAAGTGCAACCCTTCCAGAAATGAAAAGTAAACCTCGGATCTCTATCTGCCATAGTGTATAGGAAAAAGACCTAACATGGTCAACCTATCGACAATGACCTAACTAGCATCATGCCGACCCCGAGTCCTCACTAACTCGATCACAAAGTCTATAGTGACATCTTCACACATCCAGTGCGGAATAGTCAAAGCTCACAACTTGCCTGCATGAGCCTGATGCTCGGCTTTCACCTGCTGACAAGTCATGCAACGAACCACAAATTTCGCAACATCTTTCTTATACCGGGCAACCAATAGTAACTCTTGGTGCTACCGACTGCATAGTATATGGCGCGTTATGCAGCTTTATCCATGATCTATCGCCTCAGATCATCAACATCATAAATGCATAACCGATCATCGGTCATTAAAGCAGCATCCTCTGTAACCTAAAAACTAGCACTCTCTCCATCGAGAGCCTTATCCTACACTCTTGTAGATGAAGGTCACCAAACTGCAACTCGATAATACTGTTCTGAAAGGTCGATCAGGCACTCAAACTGGCTAGCAAGGCCCCGTGGCATCCACATCTAATTATGCATCCGAGATCTCAGCTCTACCAAAGAAGGCAAAGCATAAGAATGGGTCCTCATCCATAGAAGAAACTCTCTTCTAGCCCAATGCATCTGCAACTACATTAGCCGTGATGGTACTTGATAGTAACAATTATAATATTTCAGAAGCTCAATCCCGCACCCATTAGCTCATGATGTACTTTAAACTCTTATGATTTATGTAAATCCGACACTTCTTGCCGAAGAGATGACGTCTCCAGATTCTTAGAGCAAAGACCATGGCAGCTAACTCAAAATCATGGGTCGGATAGTTTTTTCCCATGAGTTTTTAACTGCTTGGATGCATAAGCAATTACCCGACCCTCCTGCATAGAGACACATCCCAAGCCTAAACCAGAAGCATCACTGAACACTATGTACTCCACCCCGGGTCTCGGAATGGTCAAAACTAGTGAAGAAGTCAACCGACTCTTCAACTTCTCAAAACTTTGCTGGCAATGGTCATCCAAACAAAAGCACAGTCTTTCCTCAACATCTTCGTCATGGGACCCGCTATCAAGGAAAATCGTATCTCGAGTAGACCAAAATATCATCACTCTGGTAATAGCCAGCAAGTCCAAAAAAACTCTGTTTCTCGGGTACATTCTTCGATGGTTCCCATTCCATCATTGCTTTTATCCAGGCCGAGTCTACCTTAATGCCTTCACTCGACACCTCGTGACCAGATAAAGCAGCCTCATCCAGCCAAACCTCACACTCGTTGAGCTTGGTATACAACCATTGTTTCCCTCAACTCATGCAAAACCTGAACCAAATGCTCCTCACCCCCGACCTTACACCTCGAGTAGACCAAAATATCGTCAAGCAAAAACGGCCACAGACCGGTCCAGGAACTCATGGAACATTCCATGCATCACACATGAAAACTACAGGAGCATTTGTCAACCCGAATAGAGCAACAACAAACGCGTAGTGACCATACCGAATGTGGAATGCAGTCCTCAGTATATCGTGTTCTGCAATCTTGACTTGGATCACAAGTCAACCATTGAGAACGCAGAGGCACCCTACTACTAACTGAACGAGACATTGATTCTAACAAAGGATACTGGTTCAACTGTCTATAGTCAACATACATTCGCATACTATCGTTCTTTTTAAGAACGAACAAAACCGATGCAGCTCTCAACGAGCTGCTCAGTCTCTTGAAACCTTTATCCAACATCTCCTCAAGTGGTTTCTTCAATTTCCAAAGTTCAGTCGGAGCCATCCTGTAGAACGGTATAGAAATAAAGACAAATCCCCCTACCAAGTCTACTGTATACTCCGCCTCATATTCTGAAGGTAACCCAAGTAAGCCATCAGGAAAAACATCAAAAATTCCTGTACGATTGGGATATCCTCTAATCCCGATGCTGTTTTCGAAAAATCAATCACGTGAGCAAGTGAAGCATCGCACACCTCCCGGTTCAACCTGAAAGCCTGGATAGTCGAGAAACAACATGCTGACAGAGCTTGTCGCTCTCCAAAGAAACCAATCTCTGCCCTAACAGAGAAGACAAGCACACTTTCTTGGCTCAACAATCCACCACTGCCTGGTGTCTGGACAACCAATCCAACTGAGTATCATATCGAGCTCACCTAAGTCCATCACGATAAGAACATAATAAAAACTGATCAATCACTTCGTCAACACACCTCGACAACCTGATCAACAACAACATCACCAGAGACCTCAACAGTCATAAAAACATTCCTTTAGTGTTAACGACACTGGCATAAAAACCACATAAGACATCAATTTTCTGATTTCGATACTACATGATGCATAATCACAAACTTGCCACCATCATTATCTAGACCAGGTAACAGAACTTGTCAAAAACATGCATAATTGTTCATCACGAAGTGATACCGTCACAACAACACACCATTTGAATGTCAAGCCACAAAGAGTGATGACTCTATCCTGTTGGAAACCAACTTCACATGGTGCATGAAAATTGGCTCGAACTGACCCCGATAACATCGAGTGTTAGCACCATTGTTAACAACACAACATCTCATTGACCACGTTGGTCAATCCACTCGCGTTACGAGCAAGCCTTTCAACATCTTAGATGGTATACTACCTTGCTATACCGAAGAGAATTACAAGTCGAAGCTTAAAGGTTTACCTAGATTCTATTAAGACAGTGGATGTACCACTAAAACTGGCATCGGCAACAAAGGTCGAAATATTTATTTGCGGGTCAATCTGACCCTTAGCATTATCGGATCCATATCGACACCTATATGAATGCATATGCATGTCTGAAAACAAATTTTATTTTTCAATTAAGAAGTCACGGCATAAGGAGCAGTCTAATGCTCACGAAGCACTAAAATCAAACTTTTAAACCAATTTTTAATTCCGTTTACAAAGTCACAACAAATTGAGCAAACTTATGCACATAGAACAACATTCACAATCACTTTAATCCCAAGGACCCAAAGCCTGCTCTGCTACCAAGTTGAAACACCGTATAACAATTTATTAGTATAAAATAAAATTAAATATAAAATGACCAAATAACCCTTATCATCCCCGGGACACGAAAATCACCAAGCAATACAATTTATCATGTAATTACTTCCAACCAGCAACACCGCCGAGAATATAAATAGCATCACTTAATCAAGCCGGAGCAATACTTTTACAATGAGACGCAGCGGAAGGCATATATAAAATATAATCAGTCAACAATAAATATGTATGCCTACTATGGATCCTATCCAAAGTTAGATAGGCGCAGTTACCTGAACGCGTTCATGATCCTCGATCAGCCAACCTGTGTGTAAAAGTGAGGGTGGAGACCAAACCACTGTCTCACCATACAACAATAAACCAATAGTATACATTTACAAGTCCAATACAACCACATTGATACCTGGCAGTCACTGCCACAGTGCACAAAACAAGTCGCCGTGCACAACACAGATTTATCTGTTAGTTATTACACTTAATTGGTTTACCAGTGATAAATGTTTATTATCGTTAATTATCTTATTATGGTTTAAGTATTTATTATTCATGGCCCTCTACTGTAAGTCAAGTCTCTGTAGTGCATCTGGTCAGATCCGGCCGTGAGCCCAAGTGTCGTACCTTAGAAAGGGTAGACTTTGAGGTATAAGAACAACCGATAGACGTTGAAGTGGTCGCCGACTCCCTGAAGGTACCCAACCCCCCCATGGTGCTACCGATCAACATCACAGTAGAATTTAAGTGTTTTATCCTCAGTTATTCTTATACAGTTCCGTGTGCCATACATTATGTTTATCCAGGGATGTGTGAAATTAGTGTATTATTCTCAGCCCGGGACTCCGGCCCATAGGTCCTCACACAATCCCAACATATAATATCATGTTATAATCCATAACAAGTCCTTGATGCATAATTTAGGCATGTGAGAACAAACAGGCACACAATTCCAATCACAACAAATCTTAATTGTATTACACAGTGCAACCAAGGACATCAGCACAACAGGCATACGTGCATACAACATTCAATGGTAAACAAGAATTACCACTTCATGTACCATGTCTATGGATTGAGCATTGTAGGCATTAATGCATACAAAGTTTTATATGTCCTCACCTGGGCCATAAGAATTGCCTCGAAAGTCGACGCCTCAACCCGCCTCAACATTCCTGGCCATAATGTCCTACGAACATACACATCATATAAGATGCTTACACATGACAGATAAATAAATGTATGCCAATGTATAATCTCGAGTTTAACCCGTAACCCAAGGCCCGTTACTAAACCATCAAGGTCTAAGCCCAAACAATGAATCCAAGCCTCCGAAATAACTTATCAGAAAAGGACTACTCACGCTTCAGTTCTGTTCACTGCAACCGAGCCCGCAAGTTCACTGCCGAAAGCCGTCCAGGGTGACTCACGCACTCACTGCTGAGAAAACCAATCCCGATTTCCAAACCCAGTCATCTGATAACCCAGAACACCAGCCCGCCGACCACCGTACAAACCAAAGAGAACACTGTCATTAACAACCCACCAGGAACCATCAAGCCAAACCACCAGCAGAACCAAACAATACAGAACAACCTCAATCCCCCACCATCCACAACCAATCCAACCCCGAAGCACACCCAAGCACACACGCCACGACACAGACCACTACAAACCAAAATCGGGATTAGTCATATAACCCGACCAAAGAACCAAAAAGGTCAGCGGATTTAACAGGCGACGGCTGCGTGGGAGATAATGACGGCGACACCACTACACGGCCACACACAGCTTGAGTCTAGCGGCTTCAGTGCCCGTCGTGCCCGACCCTCCATAGCCTACTCTTCTTCCCTCGATGCGTCGGACAGTGATGGCGACTCTGTGGGTTGCGCATGTGTGTGAACTTAAAGAGACGAAGAGATAAGAGGAGATGATGGCCGTACCCGCGACACGAAGAGGAAGAGGATGGGTTGGAAAGATAGACCAAAAAGAGAAAGGAATAGAAAGAGGGAGGAATAAGGGGAAAAGGATTTCGGTTGCTTCCCGTTATTACCTCGTTCTGGGGAGGATTTCGTGGGAGAGAAATCCGGAACAGAACCGCAGGTCGTGGGAGAGAAGAGGGTTGCAGCGGGAGAGGGAAAAAAAAAAAGAGAGAGAGAAGGAGAAAAAAAGAAAAGGGAAAGGAAGTTAGGGTTTTGGCCAGCTTCTTGAGCATGGTCAACCCACCTAGCTGGTTAACAGAACAGCTTTTCCTTTTTCAATTTTTTTTTCTTTTCTAGTCATCAAAACGACGTAGTTTGGACAAAACTACAAGTACCTTTGTGCATCACCCCCAAACACGGATTACTTCCGATTGAAAACCTAACTAAGGAATAATTCATCATAAAAGAAGAATATTTCCTAGGAAATAAATTACTTGCCTTGACCAAAATTTCCCGGAAAATTCCATGTGGGCAATATTGGAAATTAAATTAAAAAAATGAAAATTCCAAAAAAAAATAAATAACGAAAATTCGGGGCGTTATATTGTTGGTACGACCAAGTAGGCCTGTGCATTTTTCGCATGTTATCTTCATATTTGTAGTCTTAATAGTCTCACAATACAACAAAAAATAAACCACAAATAAAACCTGATTAAAAAATAAACCACAAATAAAATCTGAATTTTTAATCTGCAAGTGTGTAGTGTCTTATTATGGTAATAGAATCAAAGTCGTTCTCTTAGAGATAGAGGACTAAGTACTACTTTGATCACAACTTATGATTTTCTATGCAAATAAGTTTAACATAGAACTTATAGGGTGATGTCGAATTAGGAAGAAAATAAAGAAATAAAATAATAAATTTATTCTAATCTAGAGTTCTATAAATATCTAAAGCAATCTAAGAAGTCGACTCAATCACTATCTAGGTTTATAATTAAATTTTGCAAGTTATTGGTATTGATGTGTGACTGTAGGCAATTGTCTCTATTGCCTTAACTCTAAGCTCTTGCATGTTGAATTAATTATTCAACAAAAATTACTACCTAGCTCTCACATAGCGTAGCATCCAAACTAAATTCATTGTGCACAGACAATCAATAAAGCCCTAAAAAACTATTAGCTCTTGTGTGTTTAGTATAAATCCATCTATGCTCTTCTAGGTATCATCCTATTAACAACTTAGCTCTCGTATGTTGCCATTAATAAGAATTAAATCCAAAGTACAAAAACAATTCAAGCACACATAGATCAAACAATCAACACATAAAAACAAATAAACTCATCCCAATAATTATAAAACCATAGAAGTAATTGGCTATATCCCAAACCCTAGATTAAGAAATTGGTTCCCCATTAAAATGAAATCAAACATCATTTCACAAGAATCTATCAAGTAAACAATTTAACAGAAAGAAAAACGATTAAAAGAGAGAGAGTCGAAGTCGGTTGGCCAAATTGGTGTTGCAATTGTTGCTGTTGACTTTGCTCCTCTTGATGTAAATATTTGCAACCTCTTTGATTGATAATTCTGTGACTCTAAAACATCAATTCTTGCTAGAAAATTGTTAGACTGTTGAGGGGAATAATCCTTTGAATTGGATGAGTAATTCGGCACCACCTAGAGGCTATAAAAGAGTAGAAATCCTAACCCTACTAGTGAGTACGACCTAAAACCCAAACAATTTGGCAGAGCATCGCCCTCTGAACTCAGCATCCTCTGAATGTCAACCCTAAGAACTTATTTATATTGGTTTTAAGTGTTGTTGGTCGTCCAAAGGACTCCTACTTTGAATGAAAATAGAGCTTTTACTTGTACTCCAAGCTAGAACTTTTCATGTTTTCTAGCCAAATACTTGCATGTAATGTTTTGACTTGTAGAAGGCGGACTCAGACTCTCGGCTCTTCTACAAACTCCTAGATAATTCTCTTAGCATTCTTAAAATATAAAGCTATTCTCAATTGAACTTCTTTAGCTCGAGTTATGATAAAAATATTGGGCATGGGTTGGTACAGAAAAGTAGGCCTTGGGCTAAAGTCCAACAATTTATGCTCCTTGTAGACACACTCAAAAAATATGAATTTTATCTCCCTAAAAAGCTCTGGAAGTCGTTTTATTTCCAATCAGTTTCACTTGATTTTGATTTCTAAGTTTCCCACAATCTTTAAACTAGTGGACTGTGATCACTGTAGAAAGTTTCATTTTCTTGGTTGGTTTCCAAACTTGGTTAAAATGGTATTCATTCTTTAATAAAGATCGATTTATTCTTGTAAGAATACTAAATCAGCAATATTGAAGTGCAAATTAACACTATGCATGAAAACACACAATAATATAATGATTATACACATAATTGACAAAGAATACATAGTAAAAGCTATGGAAAACTACCATAAAATGTATTTGCCTAAATATATGATTAAGGGCTTAATTAAGTAATTAATTAAGACTAATCGTGTTTAGTATTTTAATGATAGATTTCTGATGATTATTATATTATTTTCATTATTAACTAACATTTTGGTAAGCCTTTGTGTGTTTAAGGTATTGGCCGAATTATTTGGTTTCCCGCAGAAACCAAAACAGACAAGAATTGATTTCACCAAGTGTGAACACCCAAATTTGACCTACGAATTTCCCACAAAAATTAGATTTTAAATATGTTTGAACTTAGGGTTGATGAGATGATTTGATCCTAGGAGTAAGGCATGTCAAGAATCTATTCTAGTAGAAATAATATATTTTGGTAATTTGAGCCTTTGTATATCGGTATGCTAGGATTAATGAGAAAATTTAATCTTAGGGTAAAATATATAATAATGTTTATTGACACTAAAATGTGTTTATTTCATTAATTGGGCCTTTTATCTATCTCTAATACAATTTTAATGAGATGATTTATCTTTGGGTTGAGGATGGGTTTAACGGCCCAAATTAATGAATTCTCCAGAGTTTAATTAGCCCATTAACACATTTCTTGCACACTAATCTTGGCTCTGATTTTCGTGGAAAATCAGAGCTGAATCATCATTTAATTAGAATTTGTGTTTTTGGTATGAATTTGCTTAATGTGTAATCAATCAGTTATGGAATGATTTAGGGGAGTAATAATCAAGTAATTGAGTGATTATAGGTTGATTAGGGGTTGATTACGCGGTAGGATCAAATCAGGGCTGAATTAGGGGGATTGGAGGTTCGAAAATGGAAAGAACGGATGACACGCAGACTGCCGGGCGGTCCTCTCGTGACGACCACCAGGTGCTGGCAGATATCCACACATGACCACTGGCACTGGCGGTCATGCAACAGATGACCGCCGGCAATGGCGGTCATCACTTCCCAGATTCGCCCAAATCTCCGATTTTGTTTCTAATTTCGATCCTACGCAGTTTTGGACCAGATTTTCGAGCATAATGTTCACCATTAAGAAGGTCCACGCCCCTAAGCTCCCCAGAGCACTATAAATAGGACCCCTCACACACATTTTCAGGGACACGCAATCTTTCTCACACATAAACCCATAAGCCTTGATTGCTTGGAGAAACTCTACCCCTCTAAGTCTATAGATACATTCTTAGGAAGAAACTCTGGAGGAATTTCGTGGGAGGCATCAACTGTAGTCCAACAAGGAAGAGTCAAGAAGAAGATCAATCATTGAGCATAGATGTGGAAAGAAGGTGGGTGTAGAACTCAACCCATTGCATGGAGCTAGAGGAGGGCTACAGGAGGTAACACTAAACCTTCTTTTGATTGATCTTTGTTGATTGTATGCTGATGCTTTTGATGATGTAAGTGGCTGATTTGTGACATGTTTAGAACTACGTCGCTTTGACCCCCGTCACTCGGGTACGTAGGTAGTCTCGGTTTTACAACGGGATGCAAGCCAAATCTTCTTCCTCTCCCCCATTCTTTTACTTTCCACACTTACATACTTGCACCAGGCACACTTGCATTTTGCAGTTGCACATAGTCTCGACCCAATACGGATGGGTGCCTAACACCTTCCCATCTGTGACGAACTCCCGATCCCATAACTTTTGTTCGCCATGACCATGTAGCCTAAAGGAGTCATATTAAGGTTTTTCCCAAGTTTTGTCCTTAATAAAATTTGGGTGATGACTCCAATGTCATGGGATTGACCCGAGGAAGAAGGTAAAAGGATTAGGTGAATAGGCCCAAGTGATTTTGGGTCGGGTATTCACACCAAGCAGCAAACCAAAAGGCTGTTTTCAGGACAGTCGAGCTGTGGTCTAGAAAAATAGCTGGCATTAAAATAAGTCAATTAACGGTTAAACTTGCACTACACAGGTGGGAAAAAGTTCAGAAAAGTGGTCCTCACATCCTCTGTCTACCCTGGAAGATCTGGTGGTCCTCACTTTTCATTTTTAGAAAACTTTTTGAAGAAAAACAATTGCTACTCAAGAATTGCCAAGAATTGGCTCGCCTATGCGGATAGATTTAAATGAAGAAGAAAGAAGTCAACTTGTATGCCACCTGGACGCCAACTAGCAATTGTGGAAGACAACACCCCATCCTAGAATCTGTAAATAGAGGATAGGAGCCTCATTGCACTTGAACCTAATAATTCAAGCGATTCTTAGTTGTGAAAAAGTGCTTACCTTGGGAGAAATTCTTTGTGCTTATACTTTCTACTTCCTGAGTGAGTCACTCTTGAAGATTTCCAAGTTAAAGGGTTGTTGTTAGTAGGATAAGGGGATAATCTTGTTGGTTATACAAAGCAATGTTCAACTTTGGGTTAAGTTTGGAACTTCAGCTCGAGGCTATTGGTTCACCTGTGAAAACCAAATTTGTGGATAGTTACAAATCCTAAAGGGGAGACCTTTACGTAGTGGACATACTCATTGTTAGGGGAACCACTCTAAACTGTTTGTGTCCTTCACTTATCTGTCTTCGTTCTTGTTTTTCATACTGCTTTTGCATTTGGTTGCATAGCGAAACCAAATCTTTGCAAAAGCCAAAAAGAAGGGATTGGCTAATTCACCCCCACTCTTAGCATTTCTAGGCCAACAATTAGTAGAAGAGCTACATTCTCAATGAAGTCGGTAAATCTCCAGAGAGAAAGATCATGGCTTATGAGGGAACAAGTGTCAATAAAGCTCCATACTTTGATGGAGCTAATTTTGAACACTGGAAGTTTAGGATGAACTTCTTCCTTGAAGGAAGAGATGTGGAGATGTGGAACATCCTAAATCCATATGACAGACCTCAAAAAGACATGCAATACTGGTCAAAAGATGAACCAAGGAGAGCTAAGCTTGATGCACAAGCCAAAAATGTGTTGCTCTGTGGTATTAGTGTGAGAACCCAGACCGAATGTCCCTCCGGCCTTCTCACCCTATGATCGATGGAGTCGCCATCCGAGTTTTATTTAAGATGGAAAAACTTAGGAAAAGCCAAAGAACAACTCCTTATACCACAAAAGAAACCAGATTTGCTAACCAAAGATGCCAGACTCGGGGGTTCGTCATGGATAGGAAGGTATGAGGCACCCCAACCATGCTTGGGCGAAATAATATTCAATTTAAGTGATAGTTGCGCTTTTGTGCATCTGTGAAAGTATGTAAACCAAATTTCTAGCAGCAAACAAACATCACAACAAAACATATAAAATCAAAATTTAAGTGAACAAGAGGAAAAGAAATAAATTGGCTTGTGTCTTCACCACTAAAGACATCCTACGTACCTCGGTCGGGTTCAAAGCCCACGTAGTTCTTAGGTTAGAATCAACACTCAAGCAAACATGTCAGTATCAGCAAACAATCATAGTAAAATCGCAGCAATCAGAGGTATATAAAAGAGATAGGAATCGGGCACCAGCAAGGGTGTGTTCTTCGATGTTCTTCGCATTTGAGAATTGTAGATTGCTTCCACCCTTTTTTCACTCCTTAATTCCACCTTGATTGGCTCTGGAACTAGTGCAAAAATAGTACTAAATAGCAACTAAACGTGAAATCCAATAAAGAAAAGCAAAGAGAATTGAGAGAATAAAATAGTAAAGTTTTCCCAAGCCAAAAGCTTTGTTTTTTTTCTCTCCACTAGTGTGTTTAGAGGGTTGTATTTATAGTGTTCAGGGCCTCAGAGGTCGTGGTTTTGATCCTATAGTCGAGATTAAAACCCTAAATCCATTGGCAGAGAGTAGAGATTAAAAAAGAGGAAAAATAGAATAAAATTTCTGAAACTGGGACCCATGACCACCGGAGCTCGGCGGTCTTTGCTCCATGACCGCCGGCGTCTTGCGAAAATTTTTCTATGTCCGCCGGCTCCACGGGTTACTGTTCATAATTTTACTAGTTTGACAGGGTTTTCCTAATTTTGACTCCAATTCGATTCTTGCACACAAAGGGAGAGTTTTCAAACTAGAAAAAACACCATTTTCTTAAGGGAAACTCCACAGAATATTCCCATTAACTCTATTACTTAACCTACACTCCAAGAATTTCAATTATTTCTCTTTTCTCCATAAAAAAGCAAAATAATAGTCCAACCTAAATTGGTCCTCTAATCCAACGAAAATCAGAGGGAAATACGTAGAAAATTTGTGCTAAGCCTGGGCCTAATTGTATGGATAGTCGATTAATTTATTTATTGGGTTTCTAAGCCAAATTAGAGTCCAAAAATTAATAAAATTAACCTTGGGCTCTGAAACACAATAATAATTCAATAAAATAAATAAGTGGTTAAATTTGAGTGTTCACAGTCATTCAGTCAGTCACCCACCTCGAGCTGAAGAACTGAACTCGGTCTTGCTGCATTTGATTGCTATTCGAAAGAGGAGGAAAAAAAAATGAAGAAACAAGAGAATTGGATATTCTAGGGGCATACCTACTGTCTAAAATCTTTGCAAGACTCGTCGTGGACCTAAGTTTTTTTAAATACCCGAACTAAATGAATTTGATTCCCAGCTTGAATAATTTTGAAAGTTGCATACATGGTTGCATCATTTAGAAAGCATAAGCATACATGCATGGAAGAAAATGTCAGAAAATAACAAAAAAAGGTTATTCATATAGGTCTAGGGCATGCATACATCGTGTAAAAAGAGAAAAACAAAAATCACCGGCTACTCCTCTTCTTCTTCTGACCCTGACGACTCTGGGGGGTAGCTCCCTGGCTAGTAGCCTCAGAGTCATCTGTTGTAGGCTGAGGATCTGACAGTGGGACAATAGGGGGCACTGGCTCCCTGTCAAGATGAGGATCCCAAGATACCCGCATGGGATGTTCGCACTGGTCCCTAGTCCTGCAAGATGCCATCTCACGCAGACGAACAGCCTGAGCTGCTAGAGTTGCCTTAGCCCGACCAAGGGATCTCCAAAGACGAGACACCACGGAAGCGGGAACCTGTCATGAGCAAAAAAAGATTAGATCATAGAAATGGAGAAGATATGGTGGAGTGTGAAAGGGATTTTACCTGAGTGATGTCAGAAGTAAAAGAGGGGAAGTCGTTAGGAACCTCCCGAAGAAGGGAATGTCTCGGAGCCGATACTCGTCGTCAAAAGCTCGGTAGGACTCCTCGAGAGGTGGAAGGACCGGACCTAATACGGAGGATAAGGCTCCGACTCTCCTCCTCGAACCCGAGCTTCGTCGGGGCAAGTCAACACTAGTGATTGATTCACCGCCGCTAGCAAGGCCGAGTAATGAAGGCATCAGATATATGGCAACGAAGGACGGGTAGTCGCCTCCATCCTCGGTCAACTGATCGAGATGCCAACCCATACTGTCTGTCTCAGAGACATCGTTCCTGTTCTTCACGACCCGCATGGAGATCGGTGGGAAGAAGGGAACTCGAGGCTCGCGGAGAACCTGCAAGCAGACGCGCTCCCCCTTCAGTATTCCTTCAATTTATAGAGGCTGGGGGAAGTGAGAGCCTCGTCATCCAACGACTCTCTTCTACCTCAGGATTTGGCATCGTTGGCGCCAAAACGTTCACCGATTCAATTCCCAAAAAGTGGTTTGCACATGCTGAGCCGATACCTAGGTTTGATTCTCCTAGGTTGGACTAATTCGAAATGATCCGTTGAGAGAGCTTTCCAGTCCTTTAAACGAATACCTGCAGAGTAGAAAGAAACAAGCTTGCAGGTTTTATGCACATGGGAGCGCCTCCAACAAGTGGCTCCAAAACACAAGTCAGCACATTCTTCGCATACTCCTAGGTTTTGATGATCATAGGTTGGTCAGATTCGAATCTATCCGTTGTGAAACCTGCCCAGATCTTTAATCCAATATTTTCTGAATTAAACTAAGCTAGGTACCAGGTTTATAGAGTGTAGGAGCGCCTTCAATAAGTGGTCCAAAAATTTAAAAAAATCAGCACATGCTGGACAGATATTTAGGTTTGATGATCATAGGTTTGGGCTAAATCGAAATGGATCTTTCTAACTCTTGCCCTGATCACTAAACAAACATTTTCTAAATTGAATCAAGCTAGGTTTCAGGTTTATAGAGTATAGGAGCTTTTCCAACAATTGCCTCAAAGTTGCAAAATAACTAATGCGGTCAATGGGCCATGAAAGAGACATCTCAAGAATAAACCTAATAAAATAATACCACTAGCATACTTACCAATCCCACTAACCTCAAACATTAAAAAAATCTAATTTTATTATTTAATTCAAGGGCTTGGATGATGGATTAAAATATTCATAAACCTAGTTTGTCTTTAATCAAAGTCAATTAAGCACATGGTTAAGTAATTAAATTAAGTCACTAATTAACACTAATTGACTAATTAATTAAGTACTATTGCACATGTTAATTACCTTAACCGAACAAATATTGCATAATTGAGTTAACAAAATTAGTTATTATTTATATTATTATTAAATGTTTTATTTTATTTTATTTTTTAATTTCGATTTTAATAATTTTTAATTTATTTTCCTGATCAAAACTAAAAAATAGAAAACTGTATAAAATGTATAATTTGGAAACAAATTATGTTCAAATTTTTTTTATATTACATAACAAATGCCTAGAAATAATAATTAAAATATTGAATTTTTTTTAAAAAATAATAAATAAAAAAGCCTGTGGAACCCACAGGAAGTGAGCTAGTAATATATATACAGATATAGATTATTGAACGTCAAATGTTCTCTCTTTTTTTTCTTTTTTTTCCTTTTTTTCATTTTTTTTTGGTTTTGGCTGGTCAAATTACTAAGGTGTACGGTAATTACGCAACACACGCAGACTTATACAATCCTCCCAACATTGCTTGCATACTCCCTTACACAAAACAGTACTGAGATAAAATAAATTATTATGTTACTTAGGGATACTGAAGTCTTTATCACCTTGATCAAACATATGCCTTTTATTTTAAATTAATCAAAAAAAAAACTAGAGACGTTTTATTTGTATCGTATCTTGTACGTACCATTAAGCTGCAGGTACTGTACTATATCTTTTTTTTTATAGGATAGGTACTAAAGATTATTATTACTGAACAAATTAGCCCTCCTCGCAAAATTAATTAAAAGTTGTATGCTAGCCATATCACACTCTGAAATCAACATCTTAATGATTCTTATATATTGACTAAACCTTCCAACTTGCTAGCTTTTCCCCACCAAACTATTGGAAAACTGAATGTTATCTTTAGCTTCCCTTTTGCCTTGAAAACTGAGAAGCACTAAACAAAGTAATGGAAGATATGGCCTTTGGCCTCTGCCTATTCTTGAAACTTTCCTTCACAACAGCAATGGGCAGCAATAGCGCACGAAATGATGGTACCGTGTTATTAATTACAATTACAGTTACTTCTACATGTTTATTTTTTTATTACTTTAGATATCGTCATTCATTTCCGGTTTGCATGTTTCTTCAACTAGTTCTTGCTAGGTAGACATGTTGAAGACAACATATGCACTATTCGATTTTGGAGATCAAACTAATATATATGGATCTTTATATATGGCCAACTACAGAAGAGTGTATTTTATGGCTAGGGAGCTAGTTTTTCATCAATGGTTGTAGTTGATTTCAAATGGTAGTTGCAATGTTCTGTTCATGGCAGTTAATGGGACTTAATTATCAACAACTTTAGATGCCGGGCCTTTGTCTGCCATATTTCCAAGTATAGTAGCCACACATAGAAAATCACTACGTTTTAGTGGATTCATAACCAACAAAGCCGATTTTTGCCTGAATGTTCAATACTTTGAGCAAAAACGAAGTAATTATTTATAGGAGACCAACTCAGCTGCTCCTTTCACTCACTCTTGAAGCATTACCATGATCCCTATTGCTACTACAGCAAAGCACTATATATATATAGGAAAACAAAATGCTATACAAACTAACGAACAAGGCCACTCATGCCAGCTTCAGATACATAGTTACGCCACATCCAGGCTTTCTCGCTTTCGATCTCCACACAAGCAGCCATATACATATGTTACATTGACTTTTATTATTATTTGATGTTGGAGAAATGTAGGGTTGTCTAGCAGACAGAAGATGGAGTAAGGAGCCCGTATTTTCAAGGGAATTTCCAGAGGTTATGGGCTCCAGTAATATCTTCTGCACCAGCAGCAGCATGATCATCCCCTGCAATGTTCAGACGAGGAGGGCTAAGAAGCATACCTTCAGCCATGTTCCTAAGAACATTAGGCATATCAAATATCAGGTCCTCATCAACAAATTCATTGCCCATTGGCCTTACTGCCTGCATTGAATATTCATTGGTCATTGGGCTTTCTTGTTCATTATTGGACATTGGCTTTGCTTGCATTAATTGACTACTATCCCCCTGATGATTGAGAAGCCCTAAGGCATCCTTCGCGGCCCCGACGGCAGCAGCCGCAGAGGCTGCAGCAGCTTGAATATCACGGGGGGATGTGGATGCAGGAACAGGGAGAGAAGCAGAAGAGTTTGGGAAGTTAAGCTCCGCATCTTGGCCTTTAAGTGCAAGTGCAGCCACATCATATGCAACAGCAGCCATTTCAGGTGTAGGGAAAGTACCTAGCCAGATTCTATTAGGCTTCTTGGGCTCTCTAATCTCAGACACCCATTTCCCGCTACTCCTACGTCTAACTCCCCTGAACACCGGGTGCCGGCCCGAAACGGGAGGTGCACTGTTGCTGCTGCCAGTGCTAGATTGGGAGTAATGCATGGTGTATGTAGTTGATCAATACAGGTGGTGGGATATAGGAGGGAAGGCGGCGGGAAGATGGAGATGGAGTGATGAAGTTAGAGATAAGGGAGGCCATTTTATATGAGGGGGATGGGATTCTGCAAGGGGAGGTACCTAATTGCAGAGGGAAGAGATTGAAGTGCAAACCAGTTGTTGATGAACTGCTGTCTTGGAAGGGGATTTTGGGTGTAAGCCAGCTTTTCGTTGGACATCTGGGTTGGACTGCGTTTTTGCTGCAAGAAAAAATATAACTGCGCGGTACCATCTTAATTACTACTACTTTAGCGTCAACAACAGTATTGATGTGTTTTGCGGCATTAATTATGCATCACTAATCGCTTCACCCCCATGGTGTTGCCAGATTTTATCTTAAACAAAGTTGAGTGAGTGTATTTAATGGATTACGGTGACCCATAGAATGTGGGGAGTACTCTGTGATGTCGACCTCTTTAATTAAGCTCTAGCTAGCTGCAACAAAAACCTGTGATGTTCTCAAATATTTAGTTAATATAATTTAATTATGCCTTTCGGAAAACCTAAAAAAATAATATGAAGTATACCTTCTCTCGTATTTTTGTAGCCAACTAGTTTTTTGCACGTAGCACCGTAATATATAATAAATATAATTATTTTTTAATATTAATAATTATTCAAACAAAAAATAATAAATTAATGGTGTAAATAGAATTTGTTAAATTATGTTATCATTTTTTTAATGTATTTCAACATGATATAGTAATATATTACTATGATGACATTCTAAAATTTATTATTATTAATACAAAAATATTTTCTAAATAATTGAAAAGTATAATAAATTAAATTAATTTATGGAAAAGTGTAATGGGAAACAATATTGATTTTTTTATATTTATAAATTATTTATTCATCTTTTGCAGTCTTATATAAAAATTTATTTATTTTATTATATTAGTTCAAATCTTCCCGATATATCGTAATGTTTACTGATTGTCGAATATGAAAAATAATATTACTCGAGCACATCCCTTACGAGTTCTCATGATTATTCTTCTTCATAGTCATTGTTCTTGCTTAGAATTTTTGCTAAGTGTAACGACCCGGGTAAAATTTTCGTAAATTTTACCGAGTCGTTTGACTTTTCTGGTGGATAATAAAGTTTTCCGCTGTTAAACAAGAATCATTCGAGAGTTTTACTGGGAATAATCGAACCTCGAATCGGATCTTCAGTAATACGGACGCTCTAAAGTATTCTCCATCGACAACCGAGCCTCAGAAATTAATTCCAAGAATTATCTCGGGTTACCAGAAATTTTATACAACTATCAAAACCTCGGTTTGCAATTCTGAGACTTGAGCAACGCTCAGAAGAATTAATTGGATTTTTCGAGCCTAAGTTGTATTTTCGGAACCGGAACGAATTTCGGAAAAAGGAAAATGCCCTTGTGACGTTAACGGATCAAAAATCGAACATGAGGGTATTTTGGTCTATTCTCGGATCAATAATGCTGTCGGCACCGAGCCGCGATATTTTCTCTCCCTGACCACCTCTTTTTGTCTTTTTCCTCTTTTTCTTCTTTTCCTTAATTTCTTTTCTTCCCGATATTTTTCTTTCCTTACACCCATGTCTGCTGATATTTTCTTCTCCTTCACTCTTCTCTTTCCCTTTCACTTTACTTCTCTTCCCGATTTTTCTCTTCCTTTCCTGTTCTTGATTTTTTTTTCTTTTCCTCCTTGATTTTTCTTCTCTTCCTTGTCTCTATCTTCCCCACCTCCTCCTTAAATTCCCTCGCCAGCTCCTCGCCTGCACCGACACCACACCCCAACCTTCCTCCTTCTTCCTCCTTCCTCCACGCCGCCTCGAAAGCACCAGCAGCCGACACCGCCACGATCCACAGCGACCGCGCTCCCCTCCTCATGTCGTCGCCTCTTCGTCTCTGTTCGCCGCTAGCACCGCCGCCTTCTTCGCCGTGCCATCGCTGCAACACCGAGACGAGTTGAGCACGAATCGAGACACGCTGCCGTCAAGAGGTGCCAAATCGCCTCGTGTCTGCACCGCCGCCGTTCCCGAGCCGACGGACTATACCTGCAGTCGCCCTGCTCGTGTGTTCCTCCCTCCGCGACACGCTTTGCAGAGCTCGCCGTCGTCAGGGCTTCACACAACACAGTCGCCTCAGCTTCTCTTCTCCTATTCTCGCGCCGCTCGATCACCTCCATTCACGTCGCCACCGCCGCCTCCAGTGCCGATCTCCCCTTCCCCACTTCTCGCACGCCACCATTCTTCTATCCCCTTCCACCGAGACGACACCACGAATGGGTGAGTCCTCGGCCGTGTCTTCTTCATCTCCTTCTGCCGATTAATTATTTGTTGGTTTTGATTAATTAATTGTTGGTCTTGAATAATTAAAACTTATAGTTAAATAATTGGTGTTGCTTGGATTGTGATTAATCGGGTTTCAATTGTTTAACGTGGGATTGTGTTTGATGTTACTGTGGTGGTTGGATGCCGTTGATGGTGGTTCTGTGGCAATGGGTGACGGTGTTGTGAGTGTTGGACACGTTGGTGTGGAGGGTGTTTATTGATTGAATGGTTGTGGATAGGGTGTGCTGAGGCTGGGCTCGGCGGTGTTGCTGTGTATTTTGGGTTTTTGTTCAACGGTGAACAGTAACATGGAGCTTTTGCTGCGTGAACAGTACTGGCCGGAATCCGGCAACCCCGGGATTTTTCCAACGAAGTCTCGGGTATTTTCCGGCAAACCCGGAAATGGAATTTGGATAAAACCCCGGACTCTTGGACTATCCATGTATATTAACGGACCCTAAACTATAATAACAGACCCGGAATTTATAAACGACGTTAATTAACGAAGGCTTAATATAATTAATTAACTTATAGTTTTACTTTATGCCTTTTAATTTATGTTTTTGATTCGGTTTTAATTTAAAATTAAGTATAATTAGTAAATCGGTTGAAAACATATAACAAGCTAATCCTCAATTAATTGGAAATGCTAATTTCATAGTAAAAGAAATTATTGAAATAACAAAATAAATATGGTATAAGGCAAGCCGTATAATAATTTCTAAAATCGGCATCATGCATGAACATTATTGTCTGTGCATCATAAGTGATTGTGGATGTTATTAACATAGGGATATCGAGGCTTAACCAGATATCGGCTTCTATGGAGTATCAGGTGAGGATATAAACTTATAAACTTCGGTATGCTGCCCGTGATACCCCGATTGTTTGATTGATCCTTTTTTATGTTATCTTGTTGTGCCTGTCATGTTATTGCTGGCTGCCGTTGTGATTATTGTTATGTGTTTGATGACTACTGTGGTTCATTATCGAACTTTGTGATGTCGATGTGAATATTGTGATGTTCATACGAGATACGAGATATTTGAGTTAATAGTGACAGTGACCCGATGTTGTGACAATGTGATTGAGTTCTCAAAGGAGCTGTGAGGCTGAGAGCCTGCTCGGGAAAGTGAGAATGATGGGTTACTGTTGGATAGTGGAGTTAGAAATAATAATAAACAGTGGTAATAACATCTAGACATCTAGGTTGTCACGTGACAGGTATTGGTACGGCCAGATGGTAGTCGCCTTGTGATTGTGATTTGATAGGGAGGACTGCGGGACTCCCGGCTGAGGACTGCGGGACTCAGTTGATTTGTTATAGGAAGGACTGTGGGACTTCCGCCGAGAACTGCGGGACTCGTTTATTGTGATACTTTGTGATTTGAGATATTTATTGTTTAACGGGGAGTACCCTGGGGTTAGCGAACCTGGCTTCCAGGCACGGCCAATACTTATTACGTGACAGGGCCCTAATAATAAAATTGGTAAGTCTATCGGCTATAGTCAGTGAGTTTATGAGACTAGCTTAACCGTGAGAAGTCATACATTTAGTGAGTTCAGGTAAGTTGATACCAATACTATGTTTGTGCTTGCCGTACTTCTATTTTTTCTGTGTTGGCTTGGGCGTATTTGTGGTTGTATGTATACTGCGGTTTATTTGTTTAACGGTGAGACAATGGTTGGTCTCACCCCTCACACAGTCCTTGCAGGTTAGGTTTGCATACCGGCGGCTGTGACGTTACCTCAGACAGGACTCGAATCCAATACCATGCATTGTGTCTTGCATAAGATGTTACTGATTATCTAGGAAATGCTTCCGCTGTGCTGATGTTGATGTCCCTGTTTCGGGAGATGGGATTGTGATTTTGAATATTTATTAATTTTATTAATATGTGTTCATGGTTTTATGATATGATGGCCACATGGTGGCACTATTTCACAGTAATTACTGTTAGTTGGGTAAATTTAGATCGCGGTGTTTCATCTTGGTAGAGGAGCGGGCGGTAGGTCCTTGAGTGATTGTTTTGCTTGTTTGTGCATAGCTCGCTCCATATGTTTATCATTTTGCATTTATATCATTTAGTTAGTGCATAATGGATCCAGTCGAGGGACGCCAGCTTGCCGCAAAACATTCATATAAAAAGGTAACTGAAGACATACACATGCAGAAACATAAATATTTTATTACTAATATTATCATTACATTATTATTATTATTATTATTATGATTATTATTATGATTATTATTATTATTAGAGGAGCGGGCGGTAGGTCATTGAGTGATTGTTTTGCTTGTTTGTGCATAGCTCGCTCCATATGTTTATCATTTTGCATTTATATCATTTAGTTAGTGCATAATGGATCCAGTCGAGGGACGCCAGCTTGCCGCAAAACATTCATATAAAAAGGTAACTGAAGACATACACATGCAGAAACATAAATATTTTATTACAAATATTATCATTACATTATTATTATTATTATTATTATTATTATTATTATTATTATTATTATTATTATTATTATTATTATTATTACTACTACTACTATTTATTTTCTTGGTACAACGTTGACCTTGAAGCTAGTAGGGTCATTGTTAATGTTCACCCTAATGCTATCGTTCCACGAGAACCACATACCACCCGAGTTGTTTTGGCCGTGAAGCTCGAACCGATTTGCTGGAGGGAAACGAAGTGGGATGACACCGTGATCGTCTTCAGGCTGCCACTGGGTCTCCGTGAGCAGAACCATGTTGGGCTTGTACTGGTTCTTCAGATCTATCAAGGTACGCGAAAACTCCTGGGAAAGCCTAGTTATTCCTCTGCAGTTCCACACCAGCAGACGGGCCTTTGGCCAAGTTGGTGGTAACCTAGTTACTCTTGGCATGCTCTGGGCAGTCATTGAAAGCTAGTAGTAGGTGCTTTGCTCCAGGAACTGACAAGTAGGCTCTAGGTTGAATTCCTGAAGTCTTTCAGAAATGAAAAACTTGACAGAGTTGGCCGAGCCGTAGAAGGAGGTCCTCAGGGTGCTTCGGTCTTCTAGGAAGAACGTCTCTTCCATAGGAGTGACAAAGAACCTCGACGAGTAGAGTTCGTCGACGTAGACCAGAAGAGGCATCCTGCCGAGCTCGTTTGGTAGTTCCTCAGGACGCTCGTTTATCAGGCTATAGGCCAGCCGATTCCTCCTTCCTAAGGAGGCACCCTGGACGAAAAAGACAGATGATGGAGCAGACAATTTGTCTTGACGTGTTTTGTGTTTTCTTTCTCTGGAAGTATTTTGCAAATGTTTCTTTTGAAATGCTTTTTGATTATTTGCTTTCCACTACTTTGCCTTTTATAGAAATATGATTACCGTTTTGTTTTTCAAAGTTTAGACCCCACCTATCTTTGGAAAAGTCTAAAAGATTTTTCGGTGATCGGTAAAGCAGATTTCTTTTTCACAAAACACCAACCCGTTTTTATTCTTCAAGACGTTGCTTTTTGAAAATTTTACCGTTGCCTTATTTATTGCTTCATTACTTTGTGTGTTTTTGGGCTACAAACGTAAGAGTTTTTCAGCTCTTTTCTAACTCACAATTTTCTTTCGCCCTGGCTATCTTGGCGTTTCTCTTTATGGTTTTGTTTCTATGTTTTCTACACCTACCTCATCCATCCAAGGCCAACGTGGCCAGAATGATGCGACGATACCTCGAGTACGGTGCATGTGCGACAAGGTTGCTCCTGTTGGGACATTATGGAGGGATACGAATCCCGAAGGGCGTTCTCAATCTTGTGGAGTTTATGGACAAGTGGTTACCGATTCTTTCAGTGGATCAACACGTATTAGTGACGTCATCATCACCTTGTGAGAAAAAGAAGGATGTTTTCACGTAGAGAACCGACATCTCCGATAGCAATTGCAAGTGGCGATGCTCGGAATCGGTGACCTAAGTGATCGATCTACAACACTGGTTAAGAAAAACGAGTTTTAATTCAACTTCTTTATGATTGGTTTTATTCCTTGCTGTTTTTTTTATTTTTGCATGAAATATTTGCTCTTACCACCTTCTGTGTTTTTTAGTTACAAATAACAGATTTGGTTCTATTCTTTTTTTTTTAATTCTTTTATATATCTTTCATTACCGTTATTTATATTTTCAGATTATTAACAAAGAGGTTTTGTCTTAATAAAAACACCAACTTTATTTATTTTTGAAAACATATTACATGGAGAAGAAGTACTCTATGGAGCTACTTGCTTCTCTAGATCTTTTACAAGTTTACGTATGTTCTCGATCTGAGAGGATAGTCCCGAACACGCCAGTTCGATCTGCATCACCGCAAAGCTGACCTTCCTCAGTGAAGTGTTCAGTTGCGTCAGTGTCTGCAGTGGAGTACCGCTGAGGGCAGTTCCTTTGCCCTTCCTTTCATCAGCATCCTTGCGATCGGAAGGCTCTTCCTTACCAGCGGGATTCTTTCGCCGTCTTCGAGAGACCACCATATGTTCCTTGAGGCCGACGATGTTCGTCTTGAAGCGTTTCTTCGGAGGTTCTTCATTGGAGTCTGTAAAGGGATTAACACCACCAGTATAACTTAACTCCTCTGAGTCAGAGGTAGTTCGAGTTCTTATTGGTGAATCCATGAAGGAGGTATGTTTGCCAAGTAGTGAATGATCTGACGCGTAAGGACATAAGCGAGATTTCAAGTTGGGAAAAAGAGAACCCGATGAAAGGTATGCAAGAAAATTGCTGTTGTAGGACCCAAGGAAGTGACGACGAAATTTCGAGGACGAAATTCTTTTAAGATGGGTAGACTGTAACGACTCGGGTAAAATTTTCGTAAATTTTACCGAGTCGTTTGACTTTTACGGTGGATAATAAAGTTTTACCGCTATTAAACAAGAATCATCCTAGAGTTTTACCGGGAATAACCAAACCTCGAATCAGATCTTCAGTAATACGGACGCTCTAAAGTATTCTCCATCGACAACCGAGCCTCGGAAATTAATTCCAAGAATTATCTCGGGTTACCAGGACTTTTATATAGCTATCCGAACCTCGGTTTGCAATTCCGAGACTTGAGCAACGCTCAGAAGAATTAATTGGATTTTCCGAGTCGGGACGAATTTCGGAAAGAGGAAAATGCCCCTGTGACGTTAACGGATCAAAAATCGAACATGAGGGTATTTTGGTCTATTCTCGGATCAATAATGCTGTCGGCACCGAGCAGCAATATTTTCTCTCCCGGGCCACCTCTTTTTGTCTTTTTCCTCTTTTTCTCCTTTGTTTATCTTCTTTTCCTTTATTTCTTTTCCTCCCGATATTTTTCTTTCCTTACACCCATGTCTGCTGATATTTTCTTCTCCTTCACTCTTTTCTTTCCCTTTCTCTTTACTTCTCTTCCCGATTTTTCTCTTCCTTTCCTGTTCTTGATTTTTTTTTCTTTTCCTCCCTGATTTTTCTTCTCTTCCCTGTCTCTATCTTCCCCACCTCCTCCTTAAATTCCCTCGCCAGCTCCTCGCCTGCACCGACACCACACCCCAACCTTCCTCCTTCTTCCTCCTTCCTCCCCGCCGCCTCGAAAGCACCAGCAGCCGACGCCGCCACGATCCACAGCACAGTCGCCTCTGCTCCTCTTCTCCTGTTCTCGCGCCGCCCGATCTCCTCCATTCACGTCGCCACCGCCGCCTCCAGTGCCGATCTCCTCCTTGATGTTACTGTGGTGGTTGGATGCCGTTGATGGTGGTTCTGTGGCGATGGGTGACGGTGTTGTGAGTGTTGGACACGGTGGTGTGGAGGGTGTTTATTGATTGAATGGTTGTGGATAGGGTGTGCTGAGGCTGGGCTCGGCAGTGTTGCTGTGTGTTTTGGGTTTTTGTTCGACGGTGAACAGTAACAAGGAGCTTTTGCTGCGTGAACAGTGCTGGTCGGAATCCGACAACCCCGGGATTTTTCCGGCGAAGTCTCGGGTATTTTCCGGCAAACCCGGAAATGGACTTTGGATAAAACCCCGGACTCTTGGACTATCCATGCATATTAACGGACCATAAACTATAATAACAGACCCGAAATTTATAAACGACGTTAATTAACGAAGGCTTAATATAATTAATTAACTTATAGTTTTACTTTATGCCTTTTAATTTATGCTTTTGATTCAGTTTTAATTTAAAATTAAGTATAATTAGTAAATCGATTGAAAACATATAACAAGCTAATCCTCAATTAATTGGAAATGCTAATTTCATTTTAAAGGAAATTATTGAAATAATAAAATAAATATGGTATAAGGCAAGCCGTATAATAATTTCTAAAATTGGCATCATGCATGAACATTATTGTCTGTGCATCATAAGTGATTGTGGATGTTATTAATATAGGGATATCGAGGTTTAACTAGATATCGGCTTCTTTGGAGTATCAGGTGAGGATATAAACTTATAAACTTCGGTATGCTGCCCGTGATACCCCGATTGTTTGATTGATCCTTTTTTATGTTATCTAGCTGTGCCTGTCATGTTATTGCTGGCTGCCGTTGTGAATATTGTTATGTGTTTGATGACTACTGTGGTTCATTATCGAACTTTGTGATGTTGATGTGAATATTGTGATGTTCATACGAGATACGAGATATTTGAGTTAATAGTGACAGTAACCCGATATTGTGACAATGTGATTGAGTTCCCAGAGGAGCTGTGAGGCTGAGAGCCTGCTCGGGAAAGTGACAATGATGGGTTATTGTTGGACAGTGGAGTTAGAAATAATAATAAACAGTGGTAATAACATCTAGACATCTAGGTTGTCACGTGACAAGTATTGGTACGGCCAGATGGTAGTCGCCTTGTGATTGTGATTTGATAGGGATGACTGCGGGACTCCCGGCTGAGGACTGTGGGACTATGTTGATTTGTTATAAGAAGGACTGCGGGACTTCCGCCGAGGACTGCGGGACTCGGTTATTGTGATACTTTGTGATTTGAGATATTTATGGTTTAACGAGGAGTACCCTGGGGTTAGCTAACCTGGCTACCAGGCACGGCCAATACTTATTACGTGACAGGGCTCTAATAATAAAATTGTTAAGTCTATCAGCTATAGTCAGTGAGTTTATGAGACTAGTTTAACCGTGAGAAGTCTGACATTTAGTGAGTTCAGGTAAGTTGATACCAATACTATGTTTGTGCTTGCTGTACTTCTATTGTTTCTGTGTTGGCTTGGGTGTATTTGCGGTTGTATGTATACTACGGTTTATTTGTTTAACGGTGAGACAGTGGTTGGTCTCACCCCTCACACAGTCCCTGCAGGTTAGGTTTGCATACCGACGGCTGTGACGTTACCTCAGACAGGACTCGGATCCAATAGCATGCATTGTGTCTTGCATAAGATGTTACTGATTATCTAGGAAATACTTCCGCTGTGCTGATGTTGATGTCCCCGTTTTGGGAGACGGGATTGTGATTTTAACTATTTATTAATTTTATTAATATGTGTTCATGGTTTTATGATATGATGGCCACATGGTGGCACTGTTTCGCAGTAATTAGTGTTAGTTGGGTAAATTTAGGTCGGGGTGTTTCACTAAGTATTCAAGTTCTTTCTTGTAATTATGTTTTTGCACTAGTTGTTTTTCGATTATTGTTATTCGCCTGTATAGCAATTCTTAAGTTGAATTTTCTCTAACGATATTTGTTGATGTTCATGATATTCTAAATTATATAATATATAATATTAAATTATATATTTAATATTAATGGTAATGATAGTAATTTGTTAAGGGTTTACATTAATCATTATCATATAACTATATTTATTGATGTTTATGATATTCTAAATTATATAATTTATAATATTAAATTACATATTTAATAAAGAAAGTAATTCTATAATTTTTTGATTTTTATACTATAAGAGAGTTGTTATAGCAGACTTGTAATTTTTGCTAACTATCCAATTTCTTAATCGTTAATTATTCTTCATATAATCTAGAGGGATGGGAATTGTTCATAATAATTTTTTTATATCAATCCTTAAATTGAATTTTCGTTAATGATATTTATTGATGTTTATGATATTCTAAATTATATAATTTAAGACATTAAATTATATTTTTAATAAAGAAAATAATTCTATTAATCTACTAACTTTTATACTACAAGAGAGTTGTTATAGTATACTTGTAATTTTTTCTAAGTATTCATGTTCTTTTCATAGTTATGTTTTTGCAGTAATTGTTTCTCGATTGCTATTATTCGCTAATTATTCTTCATATAATCGGATCGGGATTTTTTAGAATAACTTTTTGTATAGTAATACTTAAATTGAATTTTTGTTAATAATATTTGTTGAAGATCAAGATTTTCTAAATTAGATAATTTACAATATTCACTTATATATTTAATGAAGAGGATAATCCTAGTAATTTTATGACTTTTATGTTATAATAGAGTTGTTGTAGTAGACTTGTAACTTTTGTTAAGTATTCAAGTTCTTTTATGTTGTTATATTTTTGCAGTAATTTTTTTCTAATAGTGTTATTATTTGCAAATTATTCTTCGTATAATCTAAAGAAATAGGATTTTTTTTTCAGAATAGCTTTTTTTATAGAAATCATTAAATTAAATTAAGGATATTTGTTGATGTTCATTATATTCTAAAATATATAATTTACAATATTAAATTATAAATTTAATAAAGAGAGTAATTCTATTAATTTGTTAGGGGTATTTATTAGTCATTATCATATAACGATATTTGTTGGTATTCTGAATTATACTGTTCACAATATTAAATTATATATTTAATAAAGAAGATGTCTCTTCGTTAGCATCAAAAAAAAAATAAAGTAGACAATTCTATTAATTTTCAAACTTTTATACTATAAGAGAATTATTGTAATACACTACATGTCATTTATTATTTTAATAGAATTGTTATAGTAGACTTTTAATTTTGTTAATTATTCAAGTTCTTTTTTGCTGTTATATTTTTACAGTAATTTTTTTATTGTTGTTATTATTTGCAAATTATTCTTCGTATAATCTAAAGAGAAAAAAATTGTTCAGAATAGCTTTTTGTATAGCAATCCTTAAATCAAATTAAGGATATTTGTTAATGTTCATTATATTCTAAATTATATAATTTATACTGTTAAATTATAAATTTAATAAAGAGATTAATTCTATTATTTTGTTAAGGGTTTATATTAATCATTATCAGATAACGATATTTGTTGTTGCTATTCTAAGTTATACAGTTTATAATATTAAATTATATATCTAATAAAGAAGATAATTCTATTAATTTGCTAACCTTTATATTGTAAGAGAATTATTGTAATAGACTACATATCATTCATTATTGTAAGACATATCACTCATCATTTATTAAATAAAGGTATTTTAATCTTTCAATTTTGGGGGGTCATGCTTTTATATAGTGTAGATAGATATAGATATGGATATTGATGATGGGTATGCAGATAATTCTAATTTCGTGGCACTGATTTCGCGCAAACTTGTTGTGTAATTTCATTTTTTTAATAAAAAATGAGATATATTGGAGAAGTGGACATACAAAGAATAAAATTTAATAAATCCAGATTTAGAGTACGAGTCTTTGCCGGATGGACTATTGCATCAAGCTTTGTCCTTTAACGGACCAACTAATTTGAACTAAATTTGATAATTAGACAAATAAAAACTTGTGAAAAGTGTTAGGACTAATGCTTCCATGTTTCATTTCAGGGTTTTGATAATGACAAACTAACCAAAGCTCCATTGATGAATTCCTTGAAGCAAAAAGACAATGAAGCATAAGTCTAAAGACAAAGGAGTACAAGATTTGAAGCAACAAGGATGAAGATATATAGAGAATTCATCTATAGGAAATCCTTGTAAATGGTAACTCAAGTATTCCAAGTTAATGCTCAAATCAAAAATCGATTTCCTTCATGCATTCATATCATAAAACGACTTTTGAGTCCTAAAACATCGATGTTCTGTCCACAACATCGACGTTGTTTTTGAACAAACATCGATGTTGTGTCCAAAACATCGATGTTGTATTTTCCAAACTTTCCCCAATTTTTGACAGAAGTGTTAAAACATCGATGTTTTATTATAAACATCGATGTTGTGCTTTTCAAAGCTTTTCAATTTTTATTACGAAGCATGAAAACATCGATGTTGTATTTTAAACATCGATGTTGTGTAATTCTCAGGTTTTCCAAAATTTGGCAGAAGCACCGAAACATCGATGTTGGATTATAAACATCGATGTTGTGACAAAGTGTTTTCAAACATGTTTTTTTGCAAAGCTAAAAAACATCGATGTTTGCTCTGAGAACATCGATGTTGTGTTTGAAAACATCGATGTTGCTCAGACAAACATGGATGTGTTACTGGCCGTTGGCTCAATTATTTGAATGCAACGGCTAAACATCGATGTTCTTGAACAAAACATCGATGTTGTGTCGTTATGAGCAGAAACCTTTTTCCAACAAGCATGCTACTTTGTTTAAAGAGTTTCAGACTTTGTCCCCAACATCTATATGCATCTTTTAGACTATAAATAGAGGCCTTAAACCTCATTTTCTGATTGATCAACTCCCATATACATTCAAGTATTCTTTGAAAGTCATTCAACCAATTTGTGAGCTATAACTTGTGAAAATTCTGAGTTGTTCAATAAGAGCTTTCTTTTGTACTCATATCCACTCTATTAGAGAGTTTTGCTTGAGAGATTGTAAGTGTTATTCATATACCATAAGGGAGGATTGTTCCCTTGAGAGAAGTCTTAAGGTGTGGTATCCTTAAGCAAGTCTAGGATTCTTGAGATTAGAATTCCTAGGAAAGTCTTGAAGTGAGGTATCTTCAAGCAAGAGAGCTGAAGTTCATGTGACTTGAACTTTCAGGGTTTAGGATTCTTGTGACTAGAATTCCTAGGTTGTAACGGTTTGTTAAGCACCCGTAAGCTTAACGTAGATAGTGAAATCTTCAAGTGAGACTTGAAGGGCT